>JAIUZE010045495.1:0-96405 GCA_022085475.1 Heliosperma pusillum | reverse complement strand
AAAACAATCAAGCAAGTCAAGGGGTTCCCGATCAATCTTTCCAAGGCCAAGGGGCAAATTTCAACAACAACCAAGGGTCAAATTTCAACAATCAAGGTTCAAGGGGGCAACAAGGGAATTTTAACAACAACCAACAAGGAAACTTTAACAATCAACGAAACAACAACCAAGGGTCGAGTAGTCGGAATGACTATGCTTTTGCCCTTCCTTTGACAAATCAACCCCACCAAGAGACTGATCCTTCAATAAGTGAAGTTTTGCAATTAGTCAAAAACATGGAAATCCAAAACAACTTGACTTTGCAAAATGTCACCAATGCTCACAAGAAAGAGGTGAGGGAATTAGAAGCTAGGTTAGCTTCTCAAGCTTTGAACAATCCTCAAAGGCCTCCGGGGGGTCTACTTGCTCAAGGGAAAAGCTCCAAGGATGCTTCATCAAGCCACCATGCATGTGCGGTGACTTTAAGAAGTGGACTAGTGCTTGATAACCCCTACATGGATATGATGAATGATGAGATTCCAAATGATGAGCATGTTGAGGAAGGAGAAGAACTTGAAGAGCCCTTTTTGACTCCCACCTTGGAGTCAAAAGATGATGGCAAGGGTGAAGATGATCAACCCAAAGAGGGAGAAGAAGGGTATGTCGAAATTATGCCTTATGAAGAGGAGATGAACAAGGATGTCAATGATGACGGAGTAGAGGTACAACCACTAGCAAAAGCTAAGGTAACCAAGAAAACTCCCATTCCAAAGGTATCTTTTAGTTCTCCACTTGTTGTTTCCGATATCCCCTACCCCTCTAGAGCTTTGAAAACTAAGGAAAACTTCAAGTTCACCCAATTTAGAAAAATGCTTGAGGGACTTGAAGTGACCTTACCTTTCACCGATGTTATATTGAACATGCCCACTTACTCAAAATTTCTAAAAGACATCTTGACTCACAAGAGAACTTTGGGTACCCAAGATGTTATGATTATGGAGGCGGAGTGTAGTGCTCTCCTCATTAATCCTAACTCTTTCAAAATGCCAAAAAAACTTGGGGACCCCGGAAGTTTCTCTATCCCTTGTGTTGTGGGGGGAGTCATGATTTCAAGGGCATTATGTGACAATGGTGCAAGTGTAAGTGTCATTCCCTTAACTATTGCTAAAAGAATTGGACTTGAAAGTTTAACCCACACTTCTATGACTCTACAACTAGCGGATAGGTCCGTTAAGCAACCTTTGGGTGTGCTTGAGGACGTACCCGTTAAAGTTGGCAAATTTTTGATCCCCACGGATTTCGTTGTCCTAGATATCCCGGAGGATAGCCACACTCCCATCATCCTTGGTAGGCCCTTTTTGGCTACCGGAGGTGTCCTCATTGATGTGAGGGACGGGCGGCTAACCTTTAGGGTGGGAAACGAAACCCTTGAATTTAATCTTCCACATCTAGTGAAGGGACCAATGTTTCACAAAGCATGCTCGGTAGAAGTCATTGAAGAAGTGGTTGAGAAGGTGCATGAAGAGGAGAAGTATGAAGAAGAAGCTCTACAAGTGGCACTCCATGATGAGGAGATGGGAGATGACCACGAGGTAGATGATGAACTAATGAAGAAGGTGGAGGGCCTTCTCCCTCCAAAGGTACAACTTAAGCCCTTACCTCCCTCACTTAAGTACTCTTTTTTAGGTGAGGGAGAGACTTATCCCGTTATCATTAATGCTAATTTAAGTGAAGGCCAAGAACTTGAACTTTTGAAAGTCTTGAAAACTCATAGGGGTTCACTTGGATATAGCATTGATGATATCAAAGGGTTAAGTCCTAATCTTTGCATGCATAGGATTGTCTTGGAGGAGGGTAGCAAACCTAAGGTAGATGGGCTACGTAGGTTGAACCCTAAGATGGCGGAAGTGGTTAAAAGTGAGGTTATGAAGTTGTTAGAGGCCGGGATTATCTACCAAATAACCGATAGTTCTTGGGTGAGCCCCGTCCATGTAGTGCCCAAGAAAGGAGGGGTGACTATGGTGGAACAAGAGGATGGGACTCTCTTAGCTTCTAGACCCGTGACCGGGTGGCGGATGTGCATTGACTATCGCAAATTAAATGCCGCCACCCTCAAAGACCACTACCCCATCCCCTTTATTGACCAAATGCTTGAAAGGTTGGCGGGGCATTCTTACTATTCATTTCTAGATGGTTATTCCGGGTTTTTCCAAATCCCCATACACCCGGAAGACCAAGAGAAAACCACATTCACTTGTCCCATAGGAGTTTATGCTTATAGGAGGATGCCCTTTGGGCTTTGTAATGCTCCGGGGACTTTCCAACGGTGTATGACGGCTATTTTTGCCGATTTTCTTGAGAAGAGTATGGAGGTCTTCATGGACGACTTTAGTGTCCATGGAGACTCATTTGATCTTGGGCTATTGAATTTGTCTAATGTTTTGCAAAGATGTGAGGAGCACAACCTCGTCCTCAATTGGGAGAAGTGCCACTTTATGGTGGAGGAGGGGGTTGTGCTTGGTCACATCGTGTCTAAGAGAGGCATAGAAGTTGATATGGCTAAGGTTTCGGTAATAGAAAACTTGTCACCCCCTACTAATGTGAAGGGAGTGAGAAGCTTTCTAGGCCATGCGGGCTTTTACCGACGTTTCATCAAAGACTTTTCTAAAATAGCCAAGCCTTTAACTTCTCTTCTTCTCAAAGACACACCATTTGTATTTGATGAATTTTGCTTGAGTGCTTTTTGTAGGTTGAAGGAGGCTCTTGTGACGGCTCCCATAATCCGATCACCGGATTGGAGCCTTCCCTTCGAAGTTATGTGCGACGCCTCCGATTATGCGGTCGGGGCGGTGCTTGGCCAAGTTGTGGACAAGAAGCACCATGTAATCTACTACACAAGCAAAACTCTTGATCAAGCCCAAGTCAACTACTCTACGACGGAAAAGGAGATGCTAGCTATTGTTCATGCCGTGGAAAAGTTCCGGCAATACTTTGTTGGTGCTAAGGTTGTGGTATACTCGGATCACTCCGCTTTGAGGCAATTGTTAGTGAAAAAGGATGCAAAGCCAAGGCTCTTGAGGTGGATTCTTTTACTTCAAGAGTTTGACTTGGAAATTAAAGACAAGGCGGGGTCGGAGAATGTTGTTGCCGACCACCTATCTAGATTGACTACCGAAGATCATGGGTTGAAGGATGAGAGTGGCCCGATCAATGAGTGGTTGAGAGAAGATAGTTTGGTGATGATAGGTGGTAAATCACCATGGTTTGCGGACTTGGCAAATTTGATTGTGAGTGGGTTCATTCCGGAGGAGTTGGATGCTAGAGCTCGGAGGAAGTTGAAGCATGACTCAAAAAGCTATTTTTGGAATGACCCACATCTTTTTCGCAAGTGTGGTGACGGCATGTTTCGAAGATGTGTTCCTAGAGAAGAAGGCATGGAGATCGTCGATAGAATTCACAACTCGGCCTATGGGGGCCACCTTGGTACATCTCGCACCATTGCAAAGGTGTTACAAGGTGGTTTCTATTGGCCATCTATGTTCAAGGATATCCACTACTTTGTCAAATCTTGTGATCGGTGCCAAAGAACGGGGAATATTAGTCAAAGGAATGAGATGCCCCTTCAAAACATTCTTGAGATTGAGCTTTTTGATTGTTGGGGAGTTGATTTCATGGGACCATTTCCCAACTCTTGTGGGAATGAGTACATTTTGGTAGCGGTGGACTATGTGTCCAAGTGGATTGAAGCCGTTGCCACCCCAACAAATGATGCTAAGGTTGTTATCAAGCTCTTCAAAAACACTATATTTCCGAGATTTGGGACCCCAAGGGTGGTGATTAGCGACGGGGGTTCGCACTTTAGGAAGAGCACTTTCAAGTTCTTACTTTCTTCCCATGGTGTCACTCATAAGACCGCTCTTGCCTACCACCCTCAAACTAGTGGGCAAGTAGAGGTCTCAAACCGTCAAATAAAAGCTATCTTGGAGAAGACTACAAGCAAAGGTAGGAAGGATTGGTCTCAAAAGCTTCCGGATGTTCTATGGGCCCTTCGCACCGCTTTCAAAACTCCACTCGGCACAACTCCCTACAAGCTTGTTTATGGAAAAGCTTGTCACTTGCCAATCGAGTTGGAGCACAAGGCATGGTGGGCCTTAAAGGAGATGAACTTTGATATTGATATGGCCGGAGAGCTACGATTTCTCCAAATGAATGAACTTGAAGAGTTAAGACTTGATGCCTACGAGAGCTCAAAGATCTACAAGGAGCAAACAAAGAAATGGCATGATGCCAAATTGGTTGATAAAGATGTAAAAGTGGGTGACCAAGTCTTACTCTATAATTCTAGAGTCAAGTTGTTTCCGGGAAAGCTACGCTCTAGATGGTCGGGTCCTTTCAAAGTTATCGACATTTCGCCACATGGAGCTTTTGAACTTTGGAGCGAAGAAGGTGGTAATTTCAAGGTCAATGGGCATCGAGTGAAAAGATATTTTGATGGCGATGAAAAAGGAACGGTGGAAGTACTCTTCCTTGGGGATCCACTTCCCGAGGAGGAGTCTTGTTTGTAAACTCTTGAGATTTGATAGGTTTGGTGGAGTCCCTCAACAACCACCAATTTTTTTGTATATAGCATGCATATTAGGAATAGTTGTGAAGATTTGGATTTGTGTACTCGGGTTTTTCGTCTTTAGGAAGAAGTTTTAGGAAGGTTTGAAACACTTGTAGTCGGGTTTGGTTTGAAACCGTATCATTGGGATTATTTTGGTTGGGTGGATATTGTTGGTGACTTAGGTTTCTTTAGGAGTTTGAAGTGATTTTGAAGGCGAAGTGAAGAATTGGAGAAGTGCTCCAGGCCGGTCGACCGGCAGCCGGGGTGCCGACCGGCCCAGAGCACTCCAGAAGGTGAATTTTGAAGTTTGAAAATTGAAGTGCAGGTATTCCAGGCCGGGCCACCGGCAGCCGGTGTGCCGACCGGCCTGGAGCACATTATCATAGAGGTTGGATTTTTGGGAATTTTCGAGTTGCGTTCTGTGCCGGTTGGCTGGCGGCCGGTCTGTCACCGGCCCAGAGCACCATGTGACTAACATTTTGAAGGTTGAAAATTTTGAGCCGAGTTCTAGGCCGGTCGACCGGCGGCCGGTGCCTGGACCGGCCCAGAACCCTACCCGAGAGCAATAACCACTCGTGAGACCCTTTATTTCTTTCACTCTTCTTCATTCTTCTTTCTTTCTTTACCTTTCTTCCTTCAAATCTCCACCAACAACTTCACAAAAACTCCATTAAATCACCACAAACTCCATCACTCCAACATTCAATCCCAAACATTAACCCACTACCTCAAATAAAATCATCCCCCACCTCTAAAACTTCATTTTTCCCCAATTTTCTCCACTTTCAATTGACTAATACGAAAATCACCATGGCTCAACAACCACCTCGGAAAAGAACAAGGGCTCAACTTGAGGCCGAGTTAGAAGCTAGACTTCAGCAAGTGACGGCGGGAATGGGTCCGGATAACGATTTTCCGGATATCGTCTTCGTAAGCGAAATCGCACGAGGTAAATTTCAATGTTTAAAGCGTAGACCTCTTCCCCACTCCCGTTTTATTTGTCGGAATACTATGCGGAACCTCGGCCTTGATACGGTCACTCTTGAGCTTTTCAAAGGTTTGGGTATGGGGGAACTTACGGTCAGCACTTCCGTACTTACCCCCGTCTCACTTGGGAGTTTTTGAGTTCGTTTAGCCATGAGAAGGATAGGAATACGGGTATGGTCAAAATTGTTTCCTTTCGCCTTCTTAATACTGCTTTTAACCTTCCCCTTGAGAAATTTTGTAAGGTTTTAGGGGTCAAATTTCATAAGTCATACAAGGTCCCCGAAAACTTTAATGTGAATGATGTGTGGACTGCTATATCGGGTTTTGAATTTGCGAAGGGAACTAAGAGGCCGGCAAATGCTTGCCACAATGCCCCTATTAGGTTTTGGCATAGGTTTATGGGTTGGACGTTGTTTGGGAGAGAGGAGTGTCATAATTTTAGGGTCGATGAGCTTTCGATTTTGGCGGCTTACTTGTTCCAAAAGCCGAATAAATTTGGGATCAACATCGGTCATCATGTCGTTATCCACTTCCAGAAAGTTGCCAATGACCCATTTAGCCCGACCGGAATCCATTTAGGGGGGATTGTTACCAAGATTGCCCATGTCCTATGTAGAGATGCTCTGGATGAGCGTAATTTGAGGTGTTTAGGTGGATGCTCCTTGTTGACGGAGGATTACATTTCAAAGAAGCTTGAGTGGGTAGTAAAGAGAGTTGAGGACGGGAAGACTTATTGGAGGATTCGAGGGGTAAATTCTATTCCCCTCCCTAATAGTGCGGCTATGAAAGTGGTTCCTGATAGCGCGCACTATCTTCTCCCCTAGAGGAGGAGAACCCTCCACCACCACCTGAAGAAACCCCGGAAGATCCTTTAGCTCCAGTTACCGCATTTAGGCGAGATCCTACTGCCCCCGTCACTACATATAGGAGAGAGGAGCGGGGCCCCACTTCCACCACCTTGCCTTATATGAGCCCCTTCTATCATCAGCAGCAGTGGCGCCCTTGGCCCAATTCATCCCAACCCGACGCATCCACTTCCACCACTACCAGTTACCCACCTTTGGATCCCTCCTTGATCCAGTTCATGGCCGACATGACTTTGGCCTCCGAGGCAGCAGCTACGGAGAGAGAGGCAGCGGCTACGGAGAGAGAGGCAGCGGCTAGGGAGAGAGAGGCGGCAGCTAAGTGGCGAGAGGAGGAAGCTCGGGATAGAGCTCTTTTGTCGCAGCGGATGGACCGGATGTATTATGACTTGGCTCTTGGCCAATACCCTTCTTACGATAATTGGTGTAGGGAGGGGTATAGGGAGCCAGTTGGCCCACATCCGTCCTATTTCATGTGGCCAGAGGGCGGGTATGATCAGGGTTCTAGGGTGTTTGGTGATTTCAATGTTCAGCCAGACTATTATTCTTCTGCGCCGGGTTTTACTCAGCCGGTAGTTGATGAGGAGGAGGTGGACCCAGAGATTGCGGCTCAGAATGCCGAGTGGTTTGACAGGATGGGTCCACGGTTCGAGATTGTGGAGGGTGGCGGCTCTGGTTCGGGAGCCCAGGATGTAGATGCGTCGTTTGCTGAGGCCAGTCATGGCCAATTTGATACTACATCCTCAGATTTCACTGGATACTCTTGAGGCCGGAAACCCATGAGTATGATCCCTTTTAATCCAAATCTTCATCATATTTATATTTTCGCATGCATTTAGATAGTTGTATTATATCTTAGCTTAGTCATCCATTTAGTTGCATCCATTTAGGCTTGCATTAGAATTTAATTTTGTAACATATCGTCACATATTAGCCTTGCATCCATATAGCGTAGTTGCATTTTGTTTGGTGTCATTTTTAGACTTTCCCGTGGTTGGTACCCCCATGAGGGGCGTGAATTTATGCATTTTACCGCCACGACGAGACTCCGATATGGCACACTAGACTTTCCTGTGGGAGGTACCCCCATGAGGGGCTTGCATTTATGCACCTTACCACCGCAGCGAGACTCTAGATTAGCATATAGTGTAGTTTGCATTTACTTAGATCATGACATTGTATTAGATCATTTTGCATTTAGTTTTAGGAATTTTATTTAGTTCATGCATTTACTTAGAGCTAACCCTCTTGTATATATTGTTCATATTGTGATTATTCATCAAAAATCAAAAACCCCAAAAACAAGTTTTTATTTTTCAAAATATTTAAAAACCCAAAAACATGTTGTTTGCTTTGAATTCACCCCTCACACCATGTAAATGCTAAGTGTGGGGAGGGAATTCCCGAAAAATTGAAAAAACCCAAAAAAATTTTGTTTTGTTTTTCCTTTTCTTTTTTCTCTCCTTTCATATTTGAGTCACTTACTCGGGGACGAGTAAGACTTAAGTGTGGGGAGGATTTTATTTCCTTTGTATATATCGTTGATTTTTGAAAAAAAGTTGAAAAATGCCTAAAAATCGAAAAAATTGAAAATTTTCCAAAAAAATATATGTTTAGATTAGTTTGTATATAGTTTATTTTGTATATATTGCCGTGTGTTTCTTTTTATCTCCATCCATAGGTGCGCCCCACATCATATGAGGCACGAAAAAGGGAAAATGAAGACGCTTTGGTGAGCTCTTTCCTATTTCTCTTCTCCCTTATCTCCTTTCCTTCTTACTTGAGGACGGGATGTGTTGATGACGATGGTGTGAATTTTGTTGATTGGCGTGTGTGCCACTTGTGTGCTGTTAGGAGATAGCATTAGCTTATGTGTCATATAGTCGGTTAGAGCATGTGCATTTAAGTTGTATATATGCTAGATTGCATCATGACATATCGTTGCATTTAGAAAAAATGTTTTAATAATTGTCTTTTTGGAAAAATTGTTGAATGTGCATAGTCCATTTTTGCTACTTTTTTATTCATAAAGTGTTCATCTTAATCGTGGAATTTTAGACGCCCTGGGTTGTGCATTTTTAGAGAGTTTTAACCCGTCTACTAGTGCCGAGTCACGAGTTTGCGCTTATTCCACCTCGACAACCTCGATTGATGTGAATATTCCGATAGTAGAAAGGATTCTTAGGTGACCGTTCTTGCTATGCAACCAACCATGATTCATTGTTCTTCCACTTTTGATCAAAAAAAGGAAACAAATCAATCAAGCTGAAAATATTGAGTCAATTATCATCTTTTCTCGTTTTCGTCGAGGAAGTGCAAAACGGAACTTCTAGGGATTCTAGTGGGCCCATATCTAGGCCCCCTTTCGATGCCACTACGGTGGGGATACCCCTATTGTTGGTTCCGACCGCATGTCCTTGACGGAAACCGTGTGCTTTCATGCCAAAAATTGCAAACCAAAATGCAAATCAAAAAGAAAGAAAAAGAAAAAGAAAGCAAAGTGTGAAATGAAAAGTTTTGCAAGCACTTAGACTCAAATCTCAATTTCCTTTTATCCTTCTTGAATCATTTACCTTTGAAGTTGCATAGTGAGACGGGATGACCCTTGTGTCTCATTTATTTGAGAAACGTGAATTCCATATGCTATTGTGCTTAATAACGTCACGAGGATTTCATTTCCATCTTCCATTTTATCGCTCTTGGCCAAGCAAATAGTAGACGGGGTTCGAAATTTTCATTAGACTTGCACCGCTAGGAGGCGAATATTTTTCCATGCTTTATGATATTAGTGGCTTACAAGGATCATGCATTATTTAGACGGTTTTCCTTTTAGATATTTCCGTCACATGGATGAGGCATGTGATTTTTCTCTTGTTAGATGCATCTTTGTTGTTCTTACGTGTTTTTCATTTGGATGCGTCGAAATTTTGAGCAAGCCCCTACTTGCCTTGCAAGGAGGTACTCTACCTCATGAGTATCTCGTTGTGAGTTGAAGGGACGGAGGAGGCCCGTTAATTGCCTACCGTCGGATATTATTAGTAGTTTAGGTAGTAGCCTTAGTATTAGTGTAGTATTGAATAAGGGTACTTATGGGTCTCGAATTTTGTTTACTTACTCGAGGACGAGTAAGTCTTAAGTGTGGGGAATTTTGATAAGCATTTAATTAGTCACATTTTTCCCTCATTTTCGTCCCCATTTTGGTCCGTTTACACGGATTTGCGTGCCCTTGATTGCATTCTACTTCCCGTTTTCCCGTGCTATGAATATCGGTCTTAATTTGTAGGAATTAAGGCGGAAATGAAGAAATCGGAGCAATAGGGTCTTGCATGAGTCGGGATTCGAAGATGAGATGAAGATGTGAAGAATTGAGTCATCAGGTAGCCCAGGCCGGTCCCCAGACCGGCGGCCGGTCCACCGGCCCAGACCTCGACTCCACATATGAAGAAGTTGAGAAAGGGAAGAAAAGGGTCAGGTAGTGCCGGCCAGTCGACCGGCGGCCGGTCGACTACCCGGCCTACACCTACATCAGAAGCATAGGAGAGTGTAGATGTGCTCCAGGCCGGTGGGGGACCGGCGGCCGGTCGACCGGCCCAGACCCCCATTTTCCATACTAAGTGAAATTTTGAGGATTTTGAAGATGGAGTTCCTGAAGTCACTGATGTGCTCCAGGCCGGTCAGAGGCCCGGCGGCCGGTCGACCGGCCGGGAACGCAACATCGCAAAATCCGCCTCTTCTTCTAATTTCTTCCTTAATTTCGAGATACCTATATATACCCCCCCTTATTATTTTGTAAGCAGTCTTTTTACATTCCTCTTAGCACAAAACCCTAGAAATTTGTAACCTAAATTAATCCCTAATTACTCTCCTAATATTTCCCTAATCTAGTTTAGTTTCTCATTTTCAAGTTGTTGAATCTAGTCTTTCATTTCATTTTTTGGGGTTTGTATTGAAGACTTGGGTGAAGACATTCCCCCATATTCATCAATATAAGTTTTGTTTGGTATTAAATTTCTCATCTTTTTTATTGTTTATGCAATTAATTTCCATTTCTAGTTTATAGTTCATCTTTTGATTGTTATCTTTATTCTTCTCATAGCATAATGTTGATTGAACTCCCCCTTCCCTTTAGTGCTTTGATTCCCTTTGCCATGTGTGAGTAGATTCTCCTCTAGGGTTTAGGGGGAGCCTAAGGGTGGATCATGTGGGGTATTAGGTTGGTTAATTAGCAAGTTTGTGGTAAATGATTTGGGTATTGCCCATATGAACACCAAGTGTTTGATGAAATGTGTGAACGAGAGTTGCCATTTTATCAAGCATGGTTTGATCTTCTCTTAAGCGACGGTGGTAGAGACGATTAGACTAAGCGTTTATATGGGTGATTTGAGACAAATGCGATAGCTTTGTTGATGATTATCGATTGTTGAGACATTAGCAATCGATTTTACTCGAATTATTTACCCCCTTGCTAGTTACCCGACTAACCCATTAATCCCCCTAAGGTGAACCCTTCACCCTAGTCTTTCCCTTAATCGTTTTCATCTTTATTACTTAGCAATTACTTGTTCTTCCTAGTTTTTTGTTAACTTTCCAATCCGTCATATTTTAGGCTAGAATAGGATTCAATCGAACTAGTAGTTGACCCCACCATCCTCGTGGATTTCGACCCCTTTATACTACTTTTATTGGGTTATTTTTGATGTTTGTTCTGACGACGAACCGATCATCAATTACCGACTAGAGAAATCATCTTAAACTTTGACAACGCAAGAGAGATATCGATATTGCTCTCTGATGTGAGTTTTACTTAACCTCGCAAGCGAACGAGTTATCGTTGGGTATTGCAAGGGTCGTATCCCAAGGGACGGTAATTATGGTTCTAAGGCGGTTTAATTAAGTTCTAGTTTAGTTCTAGCTAGTAGCAAGTTGAAGATGAATAATAATAAACTAGGCTAACAAGAAGGTAAAGATACGATGTAAAAACAATAATTAAAAGGAACTAGGGTGGATGGGTTCATTAATGCAAGTATGAGTCAATTATGGTGGGGGATTAGGACTAGTCTAAAGATCATCTAAACATGTCTCCACCTCTCGGTGTAAGACGGATTAAAGAGCAAGCCTCCAACTCTCGATGCGAGACAAGCCCTAGTCTAAGGTTCGATTGGGTTCTCGCCCTAACCTCTCCCTAAACATCCAAAACACACACAACAACAATACAAGTACAAGCTCTCACTCAAACTAGCAATAAAACATGAGAAAAGCTCAAATTACTCATTCAAGCATTTCAACAAACACCTTGTGTGCACAAAACAAGTAGACTACCAAAAGACTAAATCTTTATGCCCAATTACCATAATCAACCCATAAACTCACATTAAATCCCCCATCTTCCCCTAGTCTAATACTACTCACTCATACTAATGATGAAGAACATTAAAGACGAAAACTTTGATATGGAACAAACAAGGGAAGGCATATTCAACATAAAAACTAAACAAATAAACAAGAACAAGTAATTAAAAGACTAGTAATGAAAATAAAGATGAAGAATTATACCAAAACTTGTAATAAAGGATGGAACTTGGATTAATAATCAAATAAGAATGTCTTCTTCTCTTCAAGTTACAACCCAATTGTTCAAAAAAAACAACTAAAGGAAAGACTAGATCTAAAAATAACTAAGTAGAAAACTAGAGTAATTAGTGCTAATTACCAAAGGATTAGAGTAATGATTAGGAATATTGAAGGCTAAAATCTAGGGTTTATTGTGTCTAGGGTTGTGTGTGAATTAGGAGAGGGGTATATATAGGTTGGTGAGATTTAGGGTTCAAAATAAGAAAGGAAGTGGAAATGCGGAGTGGAGGTCTCAGCCGGTCGACCGGCCGCCGGTGGCCTTGACCGGCTGAGCCCCACTGACTCCAAAGTTGGAATTTCTCGTGTGAGATAGGTCTCAGCCGGCCAGCCGGCTGCCGGTGGCTTGGACCGGCTGAGACCACCTGATGATTGTCCAAATTTCCAAGTTTTGCAAAGTGTATTGGGGGTGCTCAGCCGACTGGCCGGCTGCCGGTGGCCTGGACCGGCTGAGCCCCTCTGCTCCTTCTCTTCTTTTCTTCCTTCCTTGGTGTGAGTCTTGGGTGCTCAGCCGGCTGGCCGGCTGCCGGTGGCCTGGACCGGCTGAGCCCCTTGTATTCTCTTCTTCCTCTCCTTTTCTTCCTTTCTTCATTGAGTTTAGCTTTTGTGACGGTTTCTCGGTTCTCATCCCGTCTCGTCCTTGTCTTGACATATTTCCTGTGAATTGAGACGGAATTAAATAATATGAGAGTACACGAAATGAGGGTCAAAGTATGATAAAACCGACGCCAAACAAAACTAAATGCGATGAAACATAAGAAAATAAGGAGGGGAAACGGTCCAAAATAATCATATATCACTCTCTGAAAAAAGGATTAGACTCTAGTAAATTCCCTTTCATTTTCCCTTGAATAATTCAATGAAGCAACATATTTTTCTTTCTTTCTTTTTTTCTTTTTTTCTTTTTCTCTTCTTCTTTTTCATTTTTTTCAAATCAAATCTTTTTCTTTTCTTTTCTTCATCATTTTTTTTTTCTTCACAACTTTTCTCAACAAAGGGAATAAATGACACAATTGCCAACATACTTGCTACACCCAATTGATATTCTTTTTCAGAAATCCCAACCCAACCATAGTAGACAAGTAGATAAGAAAAACATGCAACTGCGACTGTCCCGATAAGGTAGGCAAATTCTAGGAATGTAGCTTTTATATGGCTTATGAAAACAGGCTACAAAAGGCTCAAATTGGCTAAACATAGAGAACTCAATAATAAGGGTATAAAATCAAGTCTTTTTGGCTATGTGAGACTTATTTGAACAAAAAGAATCACCTTTCATCATGCACTTATCAAATGAACGCGTATAGTATCAAGAAACGAATGTCACACTTATGCAATTTGATGTTACACATTCCACAAGAAGTACCACACTCAAGCCTAAAAACAATGAGACCAGTTTATTGATGTTCCTGGCCTAGGAAGCTCTATAGACCTCAGAATTTTAAGTGGTTTACCAACAAAAATTGCCAAATCTAATTAGCATAAGGTATGTCAAAAACGGTCAAGACTTGTACTATGAGCTTTGTTTTCAAAAATAGTAAGTCAAAACAATGTACATGGACAGCTTATTTGAGATTCAAATGCAGAAACAATGCAAATTATCATCATTGTAATTCAATTCACCAAGACTCGACCTAATAAAATGAAAACATGTTTTTGGATTTTGTAAATTTTTCAATTTTTATAGATTTTTTTTTTAAATAAACTAAATACACAACATAAATAAAGACTCTCCCCCAAACTTAAATGTCACAGTGTCCTCATTGTGACGCTAAAAACACAACATCACACAATCAACCAACAGCAGCAACCTAAAGGACACTACTAACAAAAGGGAAAAGAGGAAATAGCTAAAAGAAAATACAATAAAAGAAAGTACAAGGATAGATAATGTCAGCTTATAGACATAACTTCCCCCAAACCAGCTGCAAAATGGGGGTGGAGTGACAGCTGCCACTACTGCGCCTGATCATCATCATCATCATCATCATCATCGCCCCTCTGAGCAGCACCAGAAGAAGAAGCCCGAAACGGGTCACCAAACCCACCAACTGGAGCATCCGGTTGGATAGGAGTATACCAAGAACGACCCAGGCAACCATAATCGTGACTAAAATCCTAAGAAAACTGCTGAGGAGTCACCCCATAATTATCAAACACACCAGTCTCATCACCCGGACCTCGGTAGTAGCTCGGCGGAGTCCAACCAGCAGTGGCATTAAGATCGGTCCGCATGAGGTTCTCCCAAAGTCCCCTCATCACCAAGTCATTGTTAATTCCTTGGTGAATCCTAATCTCCCTCTCCAAAGCTGGATCATAGGTGTAAGCAGGGGGAGGGTAAGGGTATGGAGCTGGGGTGGGTGCAAACTGTGGAGCCGGGGTGGTGGTAGTCTGAGCAGAAGTAGATGGGGTAATCCGCCGACGAGGTCGACGGTTCTCGGCCAAAGTAAAAACAAGCTCAGGTGGAACCACATAAGAACGAGGAAGAGGGGTAGGTCCAGTCTCAGGATCATGAGTGGGTAACCGCTCTGTAGAATGTAAATGGTTATCCCTATCGGGAAGAGCTATCCACTGGGTCCCTCGTACTCGCCACTGAAATCTAGCGTTCCCTAACGCGTTAATCCAGCATAGTGTGTGGCGGAGGTACTCCTCGTCTACTCTAGGGGCATGAAGTGGGGTCATTGGTGTGTATCTACGGTCTCCCCCAAACCCTGCAAGTCGCCTAGCCAACCTAGTAACTGAGGCACCACAGTCTAAAGAATGCTGGGTAGGGGAATTAACCCTCTAGAAAGCATAGCACACCAAACCGACCGGATTGAAATAAAAATCATTCTCATGCTTGGGGTTGAGGGTAGAAGCAAGTAACAAAACCTCATGAGAATTTAACTTACTCAGGTCCTTCCTGGCAAACAAAAGGAGGCTAAAGAAACGCAAAAATAACCTCAGACAAGGATGTTGCACATCATTTACCGTCATAGCATTAACACGTGCCTCAGGAAGACCAGTAAATAAACGAAAATATTCAACGGCTTGAAAGCCGGAAGGAATAGCAATAAAAGAATCATCGTCACCTAGGGAAAGACCCAAATGATTTGCCAATTCGGCATAAGACAACACAAAATCCCGATTAAGCAACCTAAAAGACACACGTTTATAGGCCTCGTTCCAATCATAGGAACTGAAAAATTCTAGTGTCAAAGGTCGATATGAAAGCTCGTTAAGGGAATAAAGCCACCAAACCTAATTCGGTCAAACATAGCAAACATGGCATTCCCAAAACCGAGTAAATCAAGAACGTTGGGGCACACACAGCGAGTAGGGTCCATAGGACGACCCATAAGCAAAGCAAAGCGGTCATGCTGCTCTTGTGTGGTGAAAACGATCCAAGGATAATCGGGGTTACTCGGAATCGCTTCTACTTCGGGTTGTCGAATAAGACGGGGTGCTCTACGACGTTTACTAGTTCCTTCTTGCCTAGACATAGCTAATTGAAGTAAATAAAACACACAAACACAACTATATGCTCAAAAAGACGGATTAGCAAACCCTAACTCGAAAAAAATTCAAATTTGAGTCTAAAACGCAAGAAAGACGGAGCAATTAGCAATGTAATAGTGAATCATTACTAAATAACAAAGCTAGGAAGCAACAACAATGAATTAGAAGCACAAAATTGAAGAAATAAGAAGCAAACCCTAGATTCACGATTTGGGCAAAAGAAGGGAGCAAGAACACCAATTTCTTCACAAATTGAACTTAAAACAAGTGAAATAATGATTGTTGATGCTAAATTGATGATTAAATGATGATTTGAATGAGTTTGCTTGAGGTTTATGAAGAGAGTAAGGGTGAGGGAGAAGGAAGAATGACGAAATATGAAGAAGAATAAGAAGAAATTTGGAGAAAACCTGCTTATTAGCCCTCGGGACCGGTCCGAACCGGGCGACTCAATCGAGCAAGGCAAGTCTGCTCGATCGAGCAACCCAAGATTTCAGGATTTTTGAGTTTGTTGAAGTGGCTGATGTGGTGCATGCATGAAAACTCGATCGAGCAAGTGAGTTTGCCCGGTCGAGCAACCCATGATTTCAGCTTTTCACTTGTTTTCTCTTCTTTTCTTCTTACTTTCTTTACTTTTCTATTCATTCCTCATTATTAAAGCGACTTCCAATTATATTAGCTGCAAACACTTAATAGAATTGTTAGATCGCTCCCTCACCGCACTCAAGAAAGCAAAACTATATTAACTATCCAAACTAAATCGAATTTAACTATAACATTAATAACTACGCTAATCGAAATAAAATTTACAAATGAATTACAAGTAAATGTCGGGTTGCCTCCCGGTTAGCGCTGGTTTATATCGGTCCCGCACGACCGTGTTACCTCAAAGTCATGGGGATTTATCAAGAGTGAAAAGGTCTACGGCCTCTATCACCCATATAAATGCTCCATCGTAATAGATCTTCAAGCGTTGACCATTGACTTTGAAAATCTCACCCTTGTCGGTTTGTAGTGAAACCGACCCAAACTTGTTCACCTCGGTAACTGTGAACGGTCCCGACCATCTGGACTTGAGTTTACCTGGAAACAAACGCAAACGGGAGTTAAATAATAATACTTTATCACCAATTTTAAATTCTCGCTGCATGATATGCTTGTCATGCCACTTCTTTGTCTTCTCCTTGTAAACCCGACCACTATCATAGGCATGCAATCGAAACTCATCGAGCTCGTTCAATTGCATAAGTCGTTTCTCACCCGCCAGTGAGGGATCCATATTAAGCTCTTTTATGGCCCACATAGCCCTATGCTCAAGTTCTACCGGTAAATGGCACGCCTTGGCATAGACTAACCGGTATGGAGAAGCACCAATTGGAGTCTTAAAAGCAGTTCGGTAAGCCCATAAAGTGTCATCGAGCTTACGACTCCAATCCTTCCTAGATTTACTCACGACTTTCTCAAGGATTGACTTAATCTCCCTATTAGAAACCTCTACCTGACCACTTGTCTGCGGATGATAACTTAACCCCCGACGAAGTGTAACGCCATATTTCTTCAATAAAGAATTAAGATAACGTTCATTGAAATGCTTTCCTCCGTCGCTAATGAGAGCACGAGGAACCCCAAATCGTGGGAAAATGATCTTTTGAAATAGTTTGATAACTGCTTTGGCATCACAAGTAGGAGTGGCAATGGCTTCCACCCATTTGGAGACGTAATCAACTGCTACTAGAATATATTGGTTACCATGGGAAGATGGGAATGACCCTTGGTAGTCAATACCCCAAACATCGAATATCTCAACTTCCAATATACCCGTTTGAGGCATCTCATGCCTTTGAGAAATGTTACCCGTCCTTTGACATGCGTCACAAGAACGGACAAAAGTAGTAGCATCCTTGAGAATAGTCGGCCAATAAACACCCGACTGCATAACCTTAGCAAATGTCCTTGAGGGACCATGATGACCGCCATATGAAGAAGAGTGACAATGAGAAGGGATGGCATGTACCTCACCCTCTGGAATACATCGTCGATAAATGCCATCGGCACATCCCCGGAATAGATAAGGATCATCCCAAAAATACCTCTTGACATCGTGTTGAAACCTCTTCTTTTGCTGATAGGATTGGTCCGGAGGCATAAGTCCCCCAACCAAGAAGTTAGCATAATCGGCAAACCATGGAGTCTCCATGGTAATGGCAAGGAGATGATCACCAGCAAACGAATCATCAATGGGGATGGAATCTCCCTCTTCAAACCTCAGACGAGACAAATGGTCAGCAACCACATTCTCAGCACCTGACTTATCCCGGATCTCCAAATCAAATTCTTGTAACAACAAGATCCAACGAATAAGCCTAGGTTTGGCTTCCTTCTTAGCCAACAAGTACTTCAGTGCTGCATGATCAGTGTAGACTATCACCTTAGAACCCACAAGATAGGTTCTAAACTTTTCTAAGGCAAAGACAACTGCAAGTAACTCCTTTTCAGTAGTGGCATAGTTAACTTGCGCATCATCCAACGTCTTACTGGCATAGTAAACTGCATGTAGCGCCTTATCCTTCCTTTGCCCCAAAACAGCCGCAACTGCATAGTCACTGGCATCACACATTATCTCAAACGGCAATGTCCGATCAGGAGACTGGATAATAGGAGCTGAGATTAGAGCTTGTTTAATCCTGTTAAAAGACTTAACACACTCATCAGTAAACACAAACGGGGCATCCTTATGGAGAAGCTTAGTCATTGGTTGAGCAATCTTTGAAAAATCCTTAATAAAGCGGCGATAGAACCCCGCATGACCAAGGAAACTTCTAAC
This sequence comes from Heliosperma pusillum, assembly GCA_022085475.1. NCBI lineage: Eukaryota > Viridiplantae > Streptophyta > Magnoliopsida > Caryophyllales > Caryophyllaceae > Heliosperma > Heliosperma pusillum. Next base: position 78,020 of record JAIUZE010045495.1, on the reverse strand, counting down.
ACTTTTAACATTCACCGGGTACGGTAATTGCTCAACCACTTCCACTTTAGCTTTATCCACTTGGATGCCTCGTCCAGACACCAAATGACCAAGTACCACCCCTTCAGTTACCATGAAGTGGCACTTCTCCCAGTTTAACACAAGATTACTCTTCTCACAACGTTGCAAGACCTTAGTCAGATTAGCTAAACAACTATCAAAATCGGTCCCATAAACACTGAAGTCATCCATAAAGACCTCCATAATAGACTCGATATAATCAGAAAATATAGCCATCATACAACGTTGAAAGGTGGCAGGGGCATTACATAACCCAAAAGGCATTCTTCGGTAAGCAAAGACACCGTAAGGGCATGTGAAGGTAGTCTTTTCCTGATCGTCAGGATGAATGGGGATTTGAAAGAATCCCGAGTAGCCGTCTAGATAACAAAAATACTTATGACACGCTAGACGCTCTAACATTTGGTCAATGTAGGGAAGAGGGAAGTGGTCTTTCCTAGTGGCTACATTCAGCCTCCTATAATCAATACACATCCTCCACCCAGTCACTAGTCTAGTAGATATGAGCTCGTTTTTCTCATTAGTGACGACCGTAGTCCCTCCCTTCTTAGGGACTACCTGAACAGGACTAACCCACTTGGAATCAGAAATAGCATATATGATTCCCGCATCTAACAATTTCTGCACCTCTTTTCTAACTACCTCTTGCATAGTGGGGTTCAAACGACGCTGACCCTGCCTACAAGGTTTATGGTCTTCTTCTAAGTGGATACGGTGCATACAAAAGTCAGGACTAATACCTTGTAAATCGTCAATGCTATAACCTATAGCCTTTTTGTGTCTTTTTAAAACCACCAACAAATCAGTAAGTTGGCTTTCAGATAGGCTAGCACTGACAATTACAGGATTCATCTCATGGGAATCAAGAAAAACATATTTAAGATGAGAGGGGAGGGGTTTAAGTTCAGGTTTCTTTACCTCGGTAACCTTAGAGGGGTTACCTAAGCTATAAACCTTCTGTAACTTGCAGTCCTCTCCTGTCAGCAGTTTTTCCATTGCAACTACTTCTTCATTCCGTGAGCTTCCAGCTTCAGCAGTGCTGGAAATTAAGGCGATCTCCAGAGGATCCCTATTCAAACACAAAGAAAGACAGTCATCAATAGTTATATCAACAATATCGACTCTATGACATGTCTCTTCTAACATGGGGTGTTTCATGGCATTGTCTAAATTAAAAGTGATTGTATCATCCCCCACTGTTAGTGTAAGTCTCCCATTCTTAACATCTATAACCGCCCCCGCAGTATGGAGGAATGGTCGTCCCAAGATGATAGGAATTTGGGTGTCCTCAGCCATATCTAAGACAACAAAGTCAACTGGTATGAAAAACTTCCCTACTCTAACCGGTACGTCTTCTAAAATCCCTAAAGGGTGTTTAATAGAACGGTCGGCCATTTGTAGGGTCATGGTTGTAACAGTTAGTTGACCCATATTAAGCTTTTTGCATATAGAAGATGGCATAACACTAACACTAGCCCCTAAATCACAAAGGGCTTTATCAATTGCTAAGCAACCTATATTACAAGGAATAGAAAAACTCCCTGGATCCTTTAGCTTTGGTGGTGATCTGGATTGCAACACAGCACTGCATTCCTCAGTGAATGCAACCGTCTCCACTTCATTAAAGGACCGCTTCCTTGTCAATATATCCTTCATGAACTTTGCATAAGCCGGCACTTGAGTAATCAACTCGGTAAAAGGTACACTCACTTGCAGATTCTTGACCACTTCCATAAACCTCCCAAACTGTTTATCAAGCTTGGATTTATGTTGGCGGTGCGGAAAGGGAAGTGCAATGACAATTGGCTCGGCTTCTTTGGCTTTGGAAGATGAATTTGAACCATTATCATCCTGATCAGGGGTTGCTCGATAGAGCAAGGGATTGCTCGATCGAGTTTTCATGTACTGTAGCTTTCAGAAATTTCCCGAGAAGAATTTGGGCAGATTTTCTGGGTTGCTCGATCGAGCAAGGGGTGCTGCTCGATCGAGCAACCTCTTTTTCAGCCCCTTTTTCGCCTTTTTTCGAACTTTGATCAGCAACTTCCAAGCTTTCATTGGTTTCATACCTTATCATTTCAGGGCCTTTGTAATGGGTTCCACTCCTCAAAGTGATAGCATTGGCTTGTTCATGTGGAGGGTGTCCTTGAGGAGGAAGATTACCTGGTTGTTTATGTGGATTTTGAATTGCCAATTGGGCAATTTGAGTATCAACCATCTTATTATGAGCTATTAACTGTGAGATCTGAGCATCTTGCTTTTGTTGTATCATAAGACTCTGCTGCAACATGGCTTTCAATTTCGCCATATCATTACTTGGAGGTGGTGGAGGTGGAGTTGTTGAAAGTTTTGGCCTCCTTGATTGGAGTTACCTTGGAAATTGCGATTATGAGGAATCACATAAGAGGAACCTTATTGCTGATGTGGCGGTGGGGTAGGATTAAGAACATTCTGACTTCTGTAGGAGAGATTGGGATGCTCTTTTGTCCTTTCATTGTAAAAATTGGAGTAAGGTGTACCTTGCTTAAAAGATTGAAAGGCAAGGACTTGCTCAACCGTACTCATACATTCCACTGCAGTATGCCCCATAGTACCACATCGTTCACAGGTTGGCTCTTGTTGAACCATGGCATGAACCGTTTGCTTATTTTCCAAGGACTTTGAAGTTTGTAACTCGGCAATTTTGGCAGTTAATGCCTCCAACTGAGCTGCAACTGCATTATCCGTACCTTCTCTCCTCACATTACCCCTAGGATTCCCATACTCAGCAGTGTGAGTAGCCATCTCATCAGTTAGCTTCCAAGCATTGGCATCAGTAGTGTTATTTTGGAATCTCTCATTAGCAGCAGAATCGAGCAATGTCCTCTTATCATCATATAACCCATTATAAAATTGGTTGCATAAGAACCAAGTATCAAAACCATGATGTGGAACAGACTTGACAAGCTTTTTGAAGCGAACCCAGGCCTCATTAAAGTTCTCCTTTGGACCTTGTTTGAAACTTGTGATTTGGCTTCGAATGGCATTGATTTTCTGTGGCGGAAAATATCTTTTGTAGAATGCAAGAGCCAAAGAATTCCAATCGGTGATGCCAAGTGCAGCCATATCCAACTCACTCAACCAATCTTCTGCCCCGTCTCGTAATGAAAAGGGAAACAACACCAACTTGATCTGATCTTGTGTCACCCCACCCGTTAAAGGAATAGAGCAGCAATAGTTAGTGAATTTCTCCATATGCTTTGCAGGATCCTCAGTAGGGCTTCCTCCAAACATGTTTCGCTCCACCAAAGAGATATAAGATGGACGAATCTCAAAAGTACTATTACCCGTAGTAAGGAGTTGAAATCCCTTGGGAATAGATGCAACAGTAGGCTCCGAGTGGCTGGCTAGAGTAGGCATGGTTGTAGTAGGTGCAGAAATAGGTGTATCCTCTTCTAAGGACGGTTTTTCTGCGACGAATTCGGCGTAAACTGTTTCAAGCGTACTCAAGTCTTCCGCTTCTTGAATTTCCTTCCAAAAGTTTCGTCTAGACCGGAGAGTCTTCTCTGGTTCGGAATCGTAGGGCACGAGAACGGACCTAGAACACCTGGGCATAAACAAAAACTAAAGAAAAGGATGAGAACGGTCTCAAGGAACTTAGGTTCCCTGAGACGAAAAAGACAAACTAAGTAGAAACAAACAGAAAACTGTTGCCTCCCCGGCAACGGCGCCAAATTTGATAAGGGTAAAGTCGCGTCTCCTTAATCAAAGTAAACCTAATTCACTACTAACTAATAGTCAGCGGTAAGCAAGGTATCGAATCCACAGGGAGGCGGTAGTATTCTAATCTGTTAAACTAGGTTTGTCTCTTAAGTAACAATTTCTGGGTTTTGATTGTGGTTTCTAAACTAATAGCAATTAATAACAACAACTAAAGTAAACAATAACAACTAATAACAATAACAACTAATAATAAGCAATAACTAACTATAAGCAATAACAAACTAATAAGGTTGAAAACAATGAGATTAAAAGTCTAGGGTCTCAGGTTCACTAGGATTATTGTTCAGGGGTAGGGATAAAATCAACTATCATGCAATAAAGTTATCTAAGGTCACAAGATCGGTCGATTCAATTATGCCCTTTAGATCTACAATTTAACATGCGATCGCTATCATTAAACGAGTTCTATTCAATTATCGTAGCCTATCTTAGTCTTAACCCGGTCGGTGTCAATCCTAATTTGCGAGACTAGTTAATTAATCCTGGCCAGTAATCAAACAACTAGAATTAAAACGATAATCAAACGATAACCATGCAATTGCAATTCAATTAATTAATCTACCCCTTCTAACAATCCTAGATCCCCTTTCAACCCTAGAAAGGAATTTAGCTACTCATAACGATATAAACAACAACAATAATAATTAAGGTAAACATGATTAACAACAATGAAAGGATGAACAAAGAATAATTAAAGAACAAGAAGACAATTAAATTGAATAACAAAGAAAGATTGAAGAATACCGATTACAAGTTGAACTAAAGACAATCGTCTTTGATGAAATAAATCCAGAGGCAAGTAAACTAATTAGGGTTTCTGAATTAAAGCCTAAAAGTATTCAATAGCCTAAGAAAAGCATGTCTAATTATGAAAGACGAGCTTTCTTTTTATAATACAAAAGATCTAACTAATTAGGTTAAACTTAAGGAAAATAAAAGAAATCCGCCGAAATAAAGCTTGCTCGATCGAGCAAGGGCCTTCTGCTCGATCGAGCAGCCATGATACCGACTCGATCGAGCAAGGGACCATTGCTCGGTCGAGCAACTCTCATGTTGGCTTGATTCTTCGACTTTTCTTCCTTTCTTGTCTTTCATTCTCGATTCTTCTTGATTCTTCTCGATTCCCATGTCTAACTTTCCACGATCCACGTCCGCCATGCTCTATATCTACTCAAAAAGCTCCAAATGCATCCAATCTGCATTAAAACATAACAAAAGCGGCAGAATCGATATTCTAGCTAAAATAGCATAGAAATAAGCAAGGAAAGACGGTAAATCAAGTTAAATGCATCTAAGGGAGGCATAAAATATGTATATAAATAATGATCATCATTTACGATGTACTAAAAACATTAAAACACGATTTTTGTTCATTGAACGACATTACAACGTGTTATTAGTTGATTAACAACATTACTGTAACAAACTAGATTATAAAACAAAAGAAATAGCATAATATTAATAAATAAATCTTCAGAGTATAATGATGAAACAAGGGTGAAGGTGTTGGAAACACTCGACCAATCCAGATCGATACTCAAATCCAAATCCAAACTATCACGTTATTACGATTTACAAATGAAATCTAACATCCTAAATATATTATTAATCTCACTATTCCATTATTCCATGCGCCCCCATATTATAATTTCCCGTCTCACCTTTTAGGGAATATGCCAAGGAAAAGGCAAGACAAATAAGGAGCAAGAAGTCGTCGCATAACGAAAAGAAAGGAGGAAAGTAGAGGAGGAGGAGGAGGAGAAGAAGAAGAAGAAGAAGAAGAGGGGTCCAAGCTGGCCGGACCAACTGTCGGGGCACCCACCCTCACCCAATGAAGAGCAAAGAGGAGAGATAGAGTTGGGTGCCAGTTGAGCCACCGGCGGCCGACCAACCGACACCCACACCCGGCCACACTTGGAAAAAGACAAAAAGCGATAGGAGGAGACCTCCCTGCCGACCGACCTTTTTTCTTTTTTTTTCCCCCTAGATTCGTAAACTAGTTGATGGGTTAATTGGTAATTCGGCGAATTTATAAGTAAGTAAGTTGTTTTTTTGTTGGTGTAGATCATTCGGTTTAATTCGAATTCGAGCCGGGTAGGACCACTAGGGTGGTAAAGCTCTTACTTATGAGTTTTTACATTACTGCATTTTCAGGGCTCCAATACAAGACCTCTGCTTAAACTAAAACAACTTATTGTCCGTTGATCTAAGTGCTCAAGGGCTAAGTAAGTAAGTTGTTGAGTAATTGGAACACTAAAGATACGGTCTAAGCTACTCCATTCGTCTCAATTATTTGTTTGCCTTTTATATTCTTTGCTATGTATTTTAATTAAAGACAAACAAATGATAAGAACGGAGGGTATATAATAAAATATACTCGTACAATATGCGTAATTGTTACCTGCCTACGAGAGCGTGTATTATTAATAAAGCTCAATAACTACTCACTCTTTGATTGTCCCTCACTCGTCTACTCCTTTCTCTTTGAAAAAGAAACCATCGACAAACCCTCAAACACTATGACGAAGCAACATCCAAGCTGGTCTCCTTACGATTTCAATGGAGGGTATGTATCTATTTTTCTTTTTCCTTTTTTATTTTCTGTCATGTAATCTTATTATCACTTGATTTGATTATTATAATTATATTTGACGAAATTTAAATTGGGGGAAACATGTATGTAGAACATGTGTGGCTGTAGCAGGATCCGATTATTGCGTCATCGCCGCCGATACCCGTATGTCCACCGGTTACAACATTCTCACTCGCCATTACTCCAAAATTAATCCCCTGTATGTCCCTTTTTTATTTTTTTAATTGTCTTTCCATTGCTTATATGATTGCTGATTTCCGATACTCGTTTTTCTTCTGTAATTGCTAGTTTTATGCACTAGTTATTTGGGCGTATATTAGGATATTACAATCGGTGTAGACTGTTAGATGTTGACTAACACATGTTGTGTTGAATCTTGTGCAATTTTCATAGTTTTAGTGTTGAACTGTTTATTAAGACAAATGTTTCGTCTAAATACTCTGATTCTCGATATTTATATGGGGTCTTCAAAATCGATTTCGTCTCAAAGTCGTGCCTCTTGACTGATTCACACGTTAGTTTGATTACCTATCGAGGGTTCTAGATAAATATTACTCCGTAGTAACTAACTTATGTTGCATTGGTGGAATAGGCGAGAGTTTAGAAAAAGGTTGGATCTTGCGAATTGACCTAGCATTTGAACATCTTCTGAACTCTGATTTGGGCTTTTGTGGGTGTAAATCCGGGTCTTTGTGAGTTACATTGATGTTCTCCTTTATCCTGATCCATAGCTCATCACATTTTTTCTCCCTTCCAAGCCAATAATTTACGGTTTTCTAAGCATGTTTTGTGTAGTGGAGGATGAACGCTGGATTGTATCCCACTTCTGTGTACTTTAACTAAAATCGATCCAAATGCATACATAACTAGTGGGGATGACAAAGCGAATAGTTTAATAGAGTGAAACGAAATAAAAGTGTCTTAAGTTGTTCAAGCACTCTATGACGCATCTCGTGAGAGATTATGCACATTCATTTTAGTGGCAGATACGGAGTATGATTGATAACTACAAATTCAATTGACTAAAGCCTCCATTTTACGTATCCCCTTAACCTTCATTGCCGGAAATAAGAAATCCCAATTGACTCATTTAGGACACATTCTATTGAGGGGTCCAAGTTACTATAAAGAACTTGCTATGTGATTTCTGTTTTTTGATATTTTGGGGTTTAGGTAGATGTTAACTAGCACATACACATATTGTGCTGGTGGCACTGGAAAGGTGCCAATGGAAGGTCAAATAGCCTGAAATCGGTTTCGGTCATGGTCACTTGGTTGTCGCGGCCTAATCTTGCTAAATGTTGCCAATTCATCTCAAAATGCGGTCCCAAAATCTTTATAACTTGTTCACATATCGGTGTTGCGACCGATATTTAATCGAAGCAAATTGTTGTGTGGAGGAATCAATATCTTGACATGAGCCAAGAGACAGTTGTACTTGGTGTAATTATGGGGCTTGATTATGTTAAGGTGGCCAAACTTAATTCTCTAAGTGTCTATCAAGATGAATGTGTTGTGCAAGGCACTTTGCTCGTCCATATATAGGAGAAAATAAAGGTGCCTGCGGAAATTGCATGTGTATGGGAATAGAAAATTTGGTTTATCCGTGGGTCCTGTTAATGTGCTCCTCATATCTTCATTGGTGGAACAAACAAACAAAGTTGATTGTTACTGTTAAGGTTTCTAAGTAGATTTTAACTACTTAATGTTGCGTTGGTGAGGGAAGGGTATTAAGAGAAGGTTGAATCTTGTGCTCTACAGTAGCGGTGAAAGCTTTTGATGTTTGTTTTGCCCTTTCTGGGTGTCCTTTTGGGTCTAGGTCAATCACATTGAAGGGTTGGGTGTTGTGTTGTACAATGAATGTGGTTAAGATGTGTATGTTACGGTGGATGGGTATACATACAAGGCGCTGCACCTAATGATAAGATGAAGGGGAATCGGTAAAGATGGTTTGGTCATGTAAGAAAAAGACCAAGTGAGACCTTAATTTGAAAGCATGAAGAATGGGAAAAGATTAGACTGTGAGCAGGGGAGTTATCAATGGGGGTTCCTGGGTTTCAATTGAACCCCATTGAAAACTGATAAAATAAAGAGAGAGGATGAGAGAGAAAGCTAGAGAGTGAAAGTGATTATTTCTCTTAAATTTACTTTGACAGTTACAATGGCACGTCAAAAGAAATTCAATAACAATCCTCGATCTGGAGTGACGAAGAATAATAGTTGTAATTCTAAAAATGATACTGAATTAAGTAATAAAAACACAAAGAATAGTAATATTCATAATAAAAATAAGTTTGAATGTTTAGGGAAAAAACACTGTATCATTGAATATAGATGGGGTTTAATGGAAATTTGAACAAACTAAGGGGTATTAGTGATTCCATCATATCTCCTTTCGATCTTTCAGTGGAATCAGGAGATGAGGACTTGGATCATTGGGTTGAAACTGAGAAGGGAGGATCATGGGTTGAAGTGAAAGGGAGGAAGTCTCGAGGAACCGATACGGTAAGGGACTCTGAATATGTTTTCTCTCAAATTGAATGAGGAAGATGTTGTTAATGAGATTAATTACCGGTCTAGTGCGGTTTATGGGTATGTTATGGTGCGAACCCACCTATGAATGTGATATCTGGGTATTTGCGTCGTGTATGAAAACATCTAGACTTGGATAAACTTTCATTCATGCCTAATGGTGTTTTCATTGCCTCTATTTAAAACTATAAAAGCAAGGGACACGGTTATAAAGGAGGGTTTCCTTCTTTTTAATAACAAGTTCCTTATCATTAAGGAATGGACGGAATCTGCGAATTTGGTGAAACAGGAAGTTAAAGAAGTTCCAATTTTAATAAAATTATATGGATTGGAACTAAAATTTTGGGGGATTAATAACCTGAAGAAGATTGCTGGATTGATAAGGGATTTTAACTCTTGTGACGCTCCGAGTTTAGGGAAACTATTTTTGAATTATACGAGACTTAAGCTCTTAGATTAGAAGGGGTGGCTGCATCACATTAGAGTTGAGTATGATTGGATCCCTATTAAATGTAACACATGTGGGGGACTAGGACATAGTGATAAATTGTGCTGGAATTCTGTAAAGACTCAGGTTACTAGGCAGGTTTGGAAGAGGAAGGAAGTACAGAAAGAGATTTTGCCTGTGACTGGGGCAAATAAGGAGATAGTGACGCCAACAGTGCCGGTTCCTGTGATGCCTGAGACTCAACCCTCATCTGCTAAGGTTATTTCTAGAGTGATAAGATATGTTACTAGAAGAATGAGTTTTTTGGACACCCTCAATCTTGCTTTGCAGAAATCACCATTACTAGTTGGAGATGAGGGTAATGGGAGACCTATTCCACTTCATATTGAAAATGACTAACCTAGGATTTTGGACTATAAGGGGTCTTAATAGGCTTACTATATAGCAATACACAAAATGGTTCTTGCATAATAATAATGTAGGGTAATTTGAACTTCTAGAAACTAGGGTTAGTAGTAGTAGCTAGAATGAAATTCATAATAATATTTGTGATAATTGGTCTATTTGTACGAATAACACCTGCCATAAAGGAGGGAGGATCTGGATGATATGGAACTTTGTGTATAATGATATTAACATCTTGGATGTCACACCTCAAATTATTTGTAGAAGTGTTTATGATAAAGTCAGGGGTAAGAGATTCTGGGTTACTTTTGTTTATGGTTTTAACAAACTTGCTGACAGGAAGACTTTGTGGTAAATCCTTGATGGGTATATAGGAAGTTGTAATGGTGCCTGGATTATCTGTGATGATTTTAACAATATTCTTTTCCCCAATGAAAGATCGGGTTCTGATGTGTCTTGGGATGAGATTAGGAAGTTTCATGTGTGGGTGCATAAGAGTTAGGTTCACGACATAGATCCTGATAATATGGATTACAGGAGAATGGAGAGGCTTATTTCTGAGGATTTGAGGATTTTTGAGGAAGCTAGGATAAAATTCTTGAGACAAAAAGCTAAGGTCGATTGGTTAGAAGATGGGGATGCGAATACCAGGCTTTTCCATGCTTCAATAAAGAAAAGGAGTGCTAGTAATATATTTATGCAAATTACTGATTTAATGGGGTTGAGGTCTCCTCTGCAATAGGGATTAATAATGCTTTTGTGGAGTTCTATGTGCAGTTGTTGGGATCTTGTGCTGATGTGGTGGATGTTCATATCCCTACTGTCAGAAAGGGTGCTACGATCGACACTGATCAGAATGACATGCTACTTTTTCCTGTGACTGTCGAGGAAGTTAAGTTGGCTATGTTTGATATCAATGGGGATAAAGCTCCAGGGCCTGATGGATTCGGAAGCCAATTCTTTGAGGACACCTGGAGTGCTTTAGGGGAGCAGATCACTGCTGTTTTTTTTTTTGATAAGGTAGATCACTGCTGTTGTACAGAGTGCTTATGACTGTGGAAGGATGTTCACACCATTCTTACTCTCATCCCTAAAGTGGAAATGCCTAAAATTTGAGTTAGTTTCGCCCTATAGCTTGTTGCAACACCATTTACACAAAATTTAGTATAAAATCGAACCCCCATCATCCGACTCCTAGAAACGCCTCTGACTGTGATGGGTAGGAGAATAACCAAGAACGTGTAGATAAAGGTGATAGAAAAATGTATGAGCTTTGTGGGGATTGAAGAAAATATGGAGTTGGAGAGAGGTAGGGGTAAGCAAGAATGTCTTAAAGGAATTTTTAACTCGAAACAGAACCAAAACCCAATTTTCGAAACCCTCCGAAGTTTCGGTTTCCATATTAGCTTTTCTGATCATTTAAACTGTCGGGTTCGGTTCTCAAAAGTCTAATTGACTTCAGTCTCCTTTTTAAATGTCTCTTCATTCTTTACTGCTGTGAATAAGTTCCAGTTGATTATCATTGGGCGCATGCTATTCAAGGGTTCAAGTAATAATAAATGTTATCGTGTGCGTTATTCTCCAATTTAGCAGCTACTTTGGTTGTAGTGTTGTACTTATCGTCCTTGTTTTAGGTGCAATAGCACAATTATATTAGTTCTATAGCATCGTTTCTCTTTCCTGTTCTAGTCTCAATTCTAAAGCCATACTCTCAACACATCTTGAAAACTTCATAATATTACTCCCTTCTCAATCCAGATATCCAATCAACCTCTATATTCTAAAATCTCCCCACATATTTAGAAAGATTGGATTGGAATCATTGGATAAGCAGGAGTTTGGCTACAAGTCTTCATGTTAACATCACATAATTATACTAATCCCTCGATGCAGTTCTTTACTTACCCACCAGTCCCTCAAAATGATAAGCATTGTAGATTCTGTTTCCATGATCTATCTCTTGGACAAAAAGTTAGAAGGACGCCCAATTCCAGAACATTAGCAAATATGTAAATACGTAAAGTGCAAACTTGTGGAGAGTTACCTTTTCCAATTGACCATCTCCCATCTCCTCTACTAATCCACCAATTTTCTCCAAATCACTCTCCACCTCTTTTGGGCCCACTCTATTTAATTTATCATTTATTTTGTCAATTAAACTAAACAAACATTTAAATATAACATTTGGGCTCATTAAAATGGAGACTTAATCCTGTCTCAACTCTCCTCTAAGAGTCCTATTTGATTCCTTTAAAAAAAAGTCATGTTAGATGTTTTCTCTTATCTAGAACAAAGCGTTCTTCTGCACAAACCGTAAAGGACGAACCTCCTCAAACTCCATCTCCCAATGTGGTTTTTATTTACGGACAAACTTACCCCATTCGATACTTCGATACATATTGGATACGACACTTGTCTCCCATGTCGGAGTTGATAGATGAACCATCTCAACCAAACCCTTAAGGTGACCCTAAGGTGATGGTTGAGGCCCATATATTATAGTTATATTCTATTAGGAGTAACATAGATACTAGTTCAGTAATTCCTGTTTATACCTGCAATTAAATGCTCCTTGAATGTCTGAGAGCGTAGTGTCTAGATAATGGGAGGACAAGTTAGATTATTAATTTTATGAGTAGGACATCCCAATGTTCTTACTTTCTATTAGATAAAAAGTGGTATTCATGGATGCTTTGTGTAAAATTATTTTCGCTTTTAGCTGATCTAATGTAAGTCACTGTCAAATGCCATAGCCCATAACTTTTACTTATCCCCTTCTTCTCCAGTTATGTCAAATCGTCAAGCTATCTAACCACTTTAATCTTTTTCTTGTAGTGCTGACAAAAGCTTTTTGGCTTCGTCGGGATTTCAGCCTGATGTAAGGGCCTTGCAAAAGGTTTTGGGATCAAGGCATTTGGTAAGGTTTTGAAAGCCATATTCTATACAAAGTCTTGCAACACAATATGTTCGAATTTCCGTTATCTGAAATAACACGTGTTGTTGGTGGTAGCATGGTGCAAAAATGCCCCCATATGTAACAGAATTCTGGGCTGCCTTGACATTTGATCAAGTTATTAAACCACCCAATTAAAAAAATAGTTATATTTTGGCTGTCGTCTTGAATGGGCTTGATGTGACGTGTATCTCAACAGTGTTGTGTGACTTATGCTTCGAACTTGAATAAGAAAACTATTGTGCAAATTTTTCTTTATTTTAGCTGTATAAGTTGTTTCTGAAGTTGCTTCTATGCTACCCACTTTTTTTTATTGTCGTGAAAGGTTCATTCACTTATTGTCACAATTTCCACTTCTATTTAACAATAGTTATACTCCCTCCGTCCCAGTCAATTGTTTTCATTTGCTTTTTGGGCACTATTCGTAAGTGTAGAGAATCTCTAAAATAATTTCCAATATATAACATAGAATATAGTCACGTACTCACGTGGGCTCTTGTTTGACTTGTCCTAATGAGTACATTAAGAATTTATCAACATTTTATAATTTTTATAAATATGTAGGTAAAGATATTAACGAAATGAAATGAGCATTAACAAACGTGCAAAAGACAAATGATAACAATTGACTGGGACTGGGAGTATTAGTTTATTGTACGCGAAAGTAGTGATTAGCCCCTTTGGCCAGTTGTGAAATTAAGTCCATAAGTTACAACTGTAGTAATTAGGCCCCATAACTGACAAAAAGTAAAATCCAACTCAATTTCTCTTTTCAACTTAAATTATATCACTAAATCATTTAATAAATAAGCTCATTATACACTAAAATAGTTATAATATTTAAAAGTATTTATTTAATTTATTAACATAATTTTTAGAATAAATTTAATATTTTTTTTTTACTAATTTTAATATAATTCACATACATAAGAGATTATGTTTATTAATTTTCTCAATTTGGGTAATTCATTCATATATTTTTATCCCAAAATGTGTAACAAATTGCATACACCATTTCTAAATATATAATGAGTTTTTTTTTATATGCTTATAAATTATATACATGCATGAAATTGATTTTTTTTGTTGCAATTTTCGTTGAAAATTAAAAAATTGGGCTGGATCTCACTTTTTATCAAAGTTGTGGGGCTTAATCACTACATTTGTAACTTATGGGGCCTGATTTCACAATTGGCCAAAGTTAAGGGGGTAAATCACCACTTTCACGGTTTACTGTAAGAGTCTGTCTCAGGGTATTAGATACAGAATATCAGCTTTTATTATGATCATATACGGATGTTGAAATATGACTGTAAATTTGTTCATATTGCTCCCAGTTATATCAGCATCAGCACAACAAGCAAATGAGCTGCCCTGCAATGGCTCAGCTTTTGTCGAACACCTTATACTATAAACGATTCTTCCCTTACTACGCTTTCAATGTTTTGGGTGGCCTTGATAATGAAGGTACTCTAAAATCATCCTCGTGCCTTTGTTTTCTTATGTTTTTTTGTATGCATTTAGCATTCTAAACACACCCCTGTTAACAGAATTAGTGTTAACTGACTGCCCTCTGGTTGTATATGCTTCAGGCAAGGGCTGTGTTTTCACATATGATGCAGTTGGATCCTATGAGAAGGTTGGATACAGTTCTCAGGGTTCTGGTTCTAAGCTTATAATGCCATTCCTAGATAACCAGTTGAAGTCTCCTAGCCCCCTCTTATTACCCGTACAGGTGTGTGCTTGATTTCCTCCATATATGCAGAAATTGGTATCACCGACTCATCGTCCAATGTAGGCGGATTTACATTATGGGATCCACAGTCCTCAGATACCGAGAAGTATTTTTTTTGCACAATTTGCCGAACTTTCATCGAGTATTAATTTCTTTATAAATATATAGCGAGACCCCTGTTACTGACGGATCCACCAATGCGCCGTCACATACTTTTGTTACTCTTGATTCATCTCTGATGAAATCCTAGCTGACTAGAAAGCCTGTGGCTTTTGCAGGATGCTGTCACCCCATTATCTGAGCTAGAAGCTATTGATTTGGTGAAGACTGCTTTTGCAGCTGCAACTGAGAGGGACATTTACACTGTGAGTTTCTTTTTGCTTTTTTTTTTTTTTTTTTTTTTTTTTTTGCTACTGTTAGTTTTGATTTGTGCTATACAAATACAAACCAATGATATTTTCGATTCGAATATGTCCCTCAGTCCTTGTTGTATTGGACGCCCCGAACCAATTGCATGGCACATGCCTAGTTTAACAATGATGAGTACAAGCTATGTCCTTTTCTGATATAATAAAATAAAATCTTTTGGCTCTAGATTGGATAAGCTGAACTGAAATAGCTCTTAAAATGCTCAAGGCATTTTTTTTACATTGTGTTTGTGTAGAAGGTGATTGTCTTGTTTTAGTTATGGTTGGTTTGGATACACCGGTGTTTTGTAGGGACAGTCTGCTTACGTCCAAACACTCCTTAGTTTGATTGCAGTGGGAGCTTCTGAGTTATGTGGGGGTAATGGTAATGATGAGAAATGCACGAGGGTGTAGTGGTGTAGAACCAATATATGTTAGAGAAAAACATGGACACGGGAGCTTCTAGATCTGTTGTGACTAACCGTAGCTTGCAGTGTAGATGACATATTTGACTATTGTGAGAAGTTTACCTCTTGCGCGGAGTCCCGTGTTAGACGGGATGGAAAAGAGGTAGCTCATAACCTATTAGCTAAATTAACAGCCCTCTACAGGAGGAAAGAACTTGATATTTATTATGTTCAATGTTCACTTAATCACGTGAATAATAATTGACCCACTTTTGTTTAGAAGAAAAACTCAGCTGGCTGTTTAGTTACTGGTTTTCTGCTGATTGAAAGACTATTGCTTTTAGTTCAATAAAAACTACGTAACCTCTGGGTTGTAACCCTCCTAGATGTTATTATATTTATGTTTATAATGTGATTCCGTTAGACCAATGTTTTTGCTGATTACATGTTACGTATGGACAGGGAGACAAGTTGGAAATAGTGGTTGTTAACAAGGATGGGCTTCGCCGGGAATACATGAAGCTGAGAGAAGACTGAGGAGTGAGTGTCAGATGTAGCTCATTGACATTAAGCATTAGCAGCGTTTAGTTAAGAGACAAAGCTGTGAATGTGAAGATGTTGGCTAGTTTGGAATGTGTTCTAGTTTATTGTATTGTAACCTGTGATGGAAGTAGCTTTTGTCATTTTTATCAATAATTTGGATTTTCTTTGTTTGCGGTATCCGCCAACTCAAATGCAAAGACAGTGGAGAAACAGTTGGTCTCACTGAAGGGATGAATTGATGTGGAAGAATTGTCATATGCTAGGGTGGGATTTGTGTTGGTAGCATGCTCTACCGCATGGCCTCGATAGGAATGAAATTCATGGTTTTGAACTACTCCCTTTGTATCAAATCATTTGTTTGGCTTTGAATGAAAAAGGCAAACAAATAATTCAGAGAAAGAAAGTAACAATGAAATACGAAGTGAAGTTTTCAATTTTTAAACTCAACCTGTAATTCTTGCACGTGTTCAATTTTAGAACATACCAAACATACATTTAAGAAGACAAGGGTTATAGTTTATCATTAATTTGTTACACAAAGTAGGACTTAGTCTTGAAAACACATAGAATGGTTGAGTTGGAAAATGATTTGAATAATTCAAACCAAAGTCGTTCCCACGTCTGTTGATCAACAAGGGAAATCAGTCAATGAAAAAACCTTGTACGGAGTATACTGTTTGCGTACGTAATATATACGTATAAATCACATCACAACTAAGAATGTGTGTTTTCTTTTTTCTAACTACAAATGTTTTTTTAATCGACTCATTTCCACCCAATTTAGATGTATCATATGTAGCACCAAAACGTATACGAACACACGAATATAGATACCACACGGACACTTGATACAACATCTTGTGAAATTTTGGACACGGGACACGTATTTAAATTTAATAAAATAAATATTTTATATTTATAAATAATTTACAATTTTATTTTTGTATTAATATTTGATATTAAATGTAAATAATTGAAGGTATAATTTGATTTTGACTATAATTCATTCTCATTTCCCACGCAACTAGTCTTACGACTTCATATTCATTGTTTATAGGTGTCCGTATGTCCGACACGGAACGACTGGTTATGAGGAGTCTCCGTGCTACATAGGATGTATCCAACTAATTTTAATACAGTCAAATATCACCCACTCAAACACACAATACAAATATAGTACTGTATATTTTAGGGATTTTCTCATTTAATCTCTTAACCTTTTCATTTTCTCATTTGGATTCCTCTTTTTTTCGAAAACTTTGACCACCGGCAATAAATCTTGGCTACCATTTCAAAAGATGGTAATTTTTTTTCAAACTGTACGTCTTTACGAGATATTCTACCTGGAAAAAAAATATTGTTTTTTGAATTTATAATTAGGAATTATGATCGGTCAAAGTCTTTTAACAGACTAAAGTTTGACTGATGCTACTTTCATTCCAATACTACCCTTACCTTTTCTATATTTTGTTAAAACTTGTGCTCCTTAGAATATACTCCCTCCTAGTCGGTCATTTCTTCCCTCTTTCCTTATTGGGTAAGTCGGGTTTTCTTCCCTCTTTCCCTTTTTGGATGTGGGTTGTGTGTTTTGTGTGGTCTAAATTCATTTGAATGTAGGGTAGTGTATTTTGTGTGGTCCAAATTCATTTCCTTAATTTTTGGGTAAAAGGGAAAGGGGAAGAAATGAGTGAGGGAGTATATTTGACACGTATATAACCTAGAATTTTGGTTTTCACCCACTCTTCCATATTGATTTCCCTCCTTCCCATTTCCCAACGACCTTACCAACCACTTTGTAAATAATCAAACCTACCTCTCCTCCCTCCTCCAGACTCATTTAGCTTTCTACTGTTCCATGCTCAAGAATGGAATTAACCAAACAAGTAAAACACAAAACAGCCTCCCTCCTAATCCAAAACCTAACCTCTATCTCAACCACCATACGCGCCGCCGCACTTAGCGAACTCCGCCTCCTAACCAAACTTGACCCTGATATCAGACCCATCATCGCCACCGTCTCCGCCATTTCTAACATCGCCGAAACCCTCTACTCAACCACCCCTCTCTCTCAAGAAAACGCTGCCGCCATTCTTCTTAACCTCTCCATCTCCTCCAAACACGACCTCTTCTCAACCCCCGGCCTCCTCCACGCGCTCTCCCACGCGCTTTCCTGTCATCGGACTGATTACTCCGCATCCGCCGTACAATCCGCCGCAGCCACCGTCTACAGCCTCTCTCTCCACCCTGACTTCCGCCCCACCCTCGGGTCCATGCGTGACTTGGTCTACTACCTTGTTGATATTGTCGCCTCTTTCGATTCCCCCTCGCAGTCGGTTAAGGACGCTGTTAAGGCGCTTTTCGGGATTTCTTTGTGTCCTGGGAACCGGGCCAATGTCATCGACCTTGGCGGGGTTAAGGCTTTGTTTTCCCGGGTTACTGGGGATGGGAGGGTTGGTGTTATGGAGGATGTGACCGCTGTTATTGCGCAATTGGCCGCTTCTGAAGCTGCTCCTGCAGAGTTTAGGACTGTCCGCGGGGTTAGGATTTTGCTGGATTTGATCGTCTCTGGGAGAGGGCAGCAGGCTAGTAGAAGAGTAATGGAGAATGCTGTGTCTGCGTTGCTTAAGTTGGTCGAGTTTGGGGGTCACGTTGTTGTGGAGGAGATTACACACTTTGGGTTAGACTCGGTTTTGGACGGGTTAAGGGAGGTTGTTTGTAGTGGGAGCGATAAGGGTAAACTTAGGGCTCAAGCTTTGATCAATGCTCTTCAGACTGGCATCACTACTAGTACTACCAAATGCTCTGACATTGGGACCGGTTTTGGTTCAAATCCGTTGTTGGGCTCTACGCATTCTTACTAATTATAGTAATTAATGAATGTTGGTTTCATCATCTTATACACTTGTTAATTTATCCAATTCGTGTGCACATGAATTCGTGACAGTGGAATGTACAAAAATATACTTTTTTTTTTTTTTTAATATTCTAACTATTAGTAAACTTGTTACTGATCTCAATTCAGATTTTCGACTTCTTAAGCTAGCTCTGTTGTATTTGTATGTCTCTGTAAATTGCTGAGCAATCGTGAAATGTATGTATGTTAGTAGGAGCTATGCTTGCACCTGTGTATTATTTGTGGTTCTTTTTAACAAACATAATTTATCTCATGGCACTAGATTCTGGAGCTGTGTTTATCTTTTCTGCACTAAGTTATCTTCAGATGACCTTGAAGTTCCCATATTACATAGAGATGCGAACCTTGATATTTTTCCCCGTGTCAGTGTTAAACTGCTTCCCTTTTTCATGACATAAATTCAGAGTAACTTTATGCCATTGGTAATCGTTGCCTTCAACACCTGTTAAACTGTCGTAGATGCTTATTTATACAATTACTAGCAATACCATCATTCAGGATCTTTTGTTTGCGTCGTGACATGTCTTTTGTCCCTTTTGATGGATGCACTTAACTCCGAGTTTTTTTTTTCTTCAATTGAACGAGTTGGTTGGAACAATCTACTTTCACCGTTTTCCAATTCTGTTTGAAGATCATAGCATACATATATTTCCTTTGGCAGCCACAGCTCAATATTCACATGAAATGGTTGTGCTATTCAAATGATGTCTTGCTGATGCAGATGTTAAGCTAAGCTTGGCTAGTGAAGTCATTGAGATGTGCTACTCATGATCTGAGCTCAATGCCTGTCAGCATTACAAACTACAGTCACCATTCCCCTTATCATAATAAAAATGATGTTATTCCGTCTCATGGAATCAAAGTTTTGCAGGTATAGTATGTGTGGTGTTTGCTCTGATATAGTATTCGTTCTACTTGAGCATAATTAGCTGACTTCGGTACTTTTAGAAATATATTTTGCAAACCACTGATATGGCCTTATTGCTGTACAGAGGTCTCCTAGGTTGAAAATTTTCTATTTGAATTTTTGATATTAGTATAAACATACGTAAACTCGAACAAAACTCTTTTATATGTAAGAGGGTGCATACTCTTTTGCCACCTTCTTTTGGTTGAATTAGGGTTCCTATGCTCGTCTGATTTTTGACTCTATTTTAAGAATTGGTTTATTGTGCTGCCAGTCATTTCAGCTTCTATACTTGTCTTATATTCTGTGGACTGTGAATTCAGGGCTTATGCAGTTACTTTACGACTTATTACTGATGTCAGCAGACAGTTTTTCCTTCCGACTCAAGCTTTCTCTTTGCATTTGCGTAACAAGTTAACATTTGACAATGATTGTAATGTTGTCAATGCATTCATTATGTCTAATTTACAATTGTTTTCACAAGAAAGTACTCGAATAGGCGTGATATGTTTTATGTACTAACCTGTCTGTGATATATAAATAATGACACCTATCTATTTCCTTATTTTTTGTTCCTAACTTAGTTTTTGTCATCTGTACTAAAATAGCATAGCCATACCCTAGATGTCCACGTGCAGTACTGTGACTGTTGTGATTCGCGAGGAGAATTCTGATATTAAAAAAAACCGTTTTGTATTAAGAACATCTTCTCATGATTTGCATGTACTGTCGGTACAGATTAAAAAGTGTGTAAGTTGAATGCTTTAGTTGGTTACGTTTGTGCTCTCCGTGCTTCTTCGTATTCTTTTCCACCGCACTTCACATTTCTTTATAAAACCCTGGTTTTGTTGCCTTGTAGCAGTTTAGATTGATGAAAGACTAGATCTAAGTGTTGAAAACTGATTAAACCGATCATGCACTGATGTCTCAAATCCATACTCATTAGGTTGACCTAATGGGTTATTTTGAGTGCGCTGTTATTGGATCTTTTGGATGTGGGTCTGTTCAGGGTCAGATATGTGACTGCGTGGAGTTAGTTTGGGTTCAGGTCTAATTCGGGTTGTTCTTTCCAGGTACAAGTCAGATAGTTTTTGTCAGGCGTACTCAGAAGCTCCTTGTTTTAGGTACACGGTTTTTTACGCTTCTACAATGTGACTGTCGTGTCCGGTGTTTTCTGTGGTGCAGTTTATTTATCGCATGTTACTCTGCAGGTAGACTGCAGGAGTCAGACAATTGCAGAATCGCGTCATCTCAGGGAATGCGGTCAGTACACCTGAATCATTTGGTAAGTTTTGAATACTCCTGAACTATTTATTACTCTTATACTTAAAATCTTGACTTCCTATTCACCTGTCTCTGAATTATTGTCCCAAATTTCCAATCAAGGACATTATATTGAATGAACTCTTAAAAATAAGAGATAATTTTGGGACGAAGGACACTCCCTCAACTGTAACATGGTAAAGGTTAAACCATAGGAGGTTTGGATTCTAGGAACGCTGGTTGATGGTAATAGTAACTGTGGTATTTAATCTAGGTCGTGACATTGTATAATGCTCAAACCGCTTAATAATGGTTTGTTATTGTACCAAAACCATGTTTTGATGTAGTATAGGTTGCGTTTATGACTTAAAGACTAGGAGTCGTTCGGTTGCATGTAGGAACTCCATTGCCAAGGAAGTGGTAAATCAAATGATTTTAGAATTCATGTCAATAGAAATGAATTCTAAAATGTTGTTTGGTTGCATACAAGAATTGCAATTCATGTAGGCATTTCCACTTACGTAGAGAGGCCTAGGTAAGCCACTTCGTCCATTATGGAGGAATTAGAATTAATGGGAAGTTCTAATTCATGTGAATAGGGATAACGAAAGTTACCCATTTTGCAACTCACATGAATTGGGACTTCCTGTGTTTTTTAGTGCGTAACCAAACGACACCTAAGAACAAGGCGCACACATTGATCTTGGTGTCACGGTTGAAATCGATCTAATGTTGTGATAGTACTAAATCCGATTCTCTGACTTGTTATGATTTTCTTGGGAAATCATATAAGTAATTTTACGGTGGGCCATAATTGCTATCTTGACACTAAGTTCCTAAATTAGCCTCCTTTCACCCTTCACCTTTCCTAAGTCATCATTATTGCTTTTCGAGGTTTATTATTGACAATTTACAAATTCAAATTTATAACCGAAATGAAATGGGAAGAATCCAATCCACTAAATAAAAAACAGCAAAATTTGAAAGTGGTGAGAAATCAAAGACCAAATCTGTACTGTGAGTGACTGTTTTTATATGCTATTTTGAAATTATACTATAATGTTCCACATTGTCAAAGTTGATGAAGGAGAAACATGAGTTTTGAAAGGAATGAAAAGACCAGAGGTGAGAGGCCCATCAAGTTTCTCACCACCAATTGAAAGAGCTTCTGACTTTATGCTTTTCTTTTGGTTGATCAACCTGACTTTATACTTTTCATCTAGTATTCTAGTGCCTTTTAATCTTTTTAAGATACCCTAATTAGAACTCTTTCTCTGTTTTTCATCTTTAGCGGTTTCATGTATATGCCCATTTCTTCTTGTCCCAAGACTTTTGGGTTAGTGGTAATTAGATCACCAAAAACCACTCGTTTCCTTAGATCAAGATTTCCATTTGTCTATAGCTTTTTAACATTCATATACGGACTACATTTTAGTACTCACATTGGAACATCATAAGAACTTATATTGCTTAGGAAGTAGATTTTTCCATGGCATGGTGAAAACTGTTTGCTGAGTTGAATTCTAGTTACTTGGGTAAGACCTAGGTAGCATGGAACTCCTCCTACTTAGCCGTCCAGTGTCGGACACACGGACACCTATAAATAAGGAATGAGAGGTTGAAGATTAAAAGAGATTGATTAGAAGATGATTTTGGGTGGGAAATATGAATAAATTATAGTTAAAGTCAAATTTTACCTTCAATTACATTTAATATCAAATACTAATACAAAAATAAAATCGTACGTTATTTATAACTATAAAATAGATATTTTATTAAATTTAAATGCCGTGTCCCGTGTCCTAAATTTCACAAGATGCCGTATCACGTGTCCGTGTCCGTGTCCGTTTTGGTGCTACCTAGGGTAAGACTAGGTAAACCAAACATGACACCATTATATTAATTCCCATTAGTTACAATTCACTAACTTTTAGATGGATAATGTACGAACCACTTGGTACATAATTTCACATGTCGATCTTCTGTATTTATAAGTGAATGGTGAATGTCTTCAACCTTAAGTCAACTCGACCTTTTATTTTTTATTTAAGATCCGGCATGACTGCTAATGGCCACAGTTCATGGATTGTACATCAGAGGTAGTACATCTGATAATGTACTTTTTGAGTTTTATTAACAACTTTTTGAGTTTTATTTTACAGAATATGAGTTTTACTATAAAGTTTTTGAGCTCGTTCATTTAAACATTAAGCTAAAAAAATATCAACATTGCTCAAAAACTATACCTAAAAATACAACTAATTTTGAGTTTTGTCATACAAAAAATTATTATATTACTTGTAAATTTTAAATACTCGGAAAAAATACAAATAAACTCAAAAACTAGTAAGAGTGTGAGGTATTACATCCGATGTATAATCCTTTTTCTCTAATGGCCACTGTAATTAGCTATCTAGCAATCATTAGTTGACGGGCAATGGTAAATCAATAGTAGTGTGTAAAGTATCACTATAGTTTTTCAGCCTGAAGTTAGGATGACAATGTTTATGTTGCATATTATCGAGCCGTTTCTTTTGGGTTTCTAGGTTTTTTTATTGGTGATCTACAAGAAGATTAGGGGAGCTATGCCGCTGGCAACAAATGCCTTTTCTCGGAAAGATTCTCTTGTGGTTTTACTGGCTTGACTGTGACAATTACCTTCAAATAGAGGCGAGGCTTCAAATTTCAGGTGAAACTTGTGCTATTACAACATCTTTTATAAGGTCCCAGTTTGCATTAGGCCGTATTTAGGTACTGTACAGAACAGATCCAGGTTTAATCATTTCCATTGTGGTTGTGGTGGTAGACAATTTCCACTTGTAGCAACTGTAGCTTTTATCATGGTCAGTCAGGAAAGAATCTCACTATCTTTTCAACAGTGTTAGGATGTGTACATCTAACTTTTGTTGGTGATTTTAATGAATCATAGTTCATTAGAGTGTAGTCGGGATTTGGTTAGAGTCAAGTGAACTCGGGAGTGTGGAGTACACGCTCTCACATAAGCGATTGTTGAGGTTATGGGTCACGGCCGATTAAGGATTAATTATACTAATACCGCGACTACGACCGATTTCGAGATTTTGAACCATGGGCCCACCGGCCCTAAGACTGTTTTGCGCATTGCACTTTTGGGGGTTTGCTAACTGATTGTGGCAGTTTTTTTTTTTTTTTTTTTTAAAAAAAAAAACTGAATTTCATCTTGTCTCAATACGTACATTACGGTGATCACACTTCACCTAATGTGAGTTTGTCAAAATGGAAGCTTGTACCATATATAATCATATATTGTACATGAGAAAAAATCTAAGAAAAATATAAAAAATATGAAATTTTCCGACTTTGAAAGAACAAACAAAATACAAAACTCCAGTTGTATTTTTTTTTATTCTATTAGCATAGAACGAGAGGGGATTGTTAGACTTATCTCGCTAGAGATATCGTGACACACGAGGCATAAATGCTGAAATATTCTTTAAGAAAAACGATTTATGATTCTATCTTTATCCAAGTTACCATTTGCCGATTGGCAATTTCGACGGAGTGCCAACTACCAGATCGAACAACTTTCTTTAAGTCCATGGAACTATGGGAGTATTTGAGACCATTGTTGTTAGAATCTCTCAATCTTTGTTATCTTCTTCTTTTTGTTTCTGTTTTTTGCACTTTAGTGGCTTCTTTTCTAAGGTTAGTTGGACTTTTGGATTTCGGTAGAATATAGGTCAAGTGTATTTTGAATGCAAGCTGGTAACACGGATTTCGATCGTGTTAAGAGTAATTAAACCAATTGCATAATTAGCTTTTTTAGGGCCTATGGTTAGTGACTAGTGAGAAATTACAACCTTTTGTTTCGAATAAATAATCGGACACAAGTGCGACTGTAAGTTACAGCGGTGCCATCATAAAGTAGTCTATTGAGACACCCACATTGGTAAACTGGCACATTGACCCTCTTCCTCTTTCTAGCTAGCCAGTGTACTCTTTATAGTGTGCATTACAATGAAATGAATATGCCCCAAATGTAAAAGGCCAATAGTCTTGGCTTCTGTAAGCCTCCAAGTTTTGGCAAAGTGGAGATGAATCTAATGCGGCTTTTAAAAGGTACAGAAAGGGAAAAAGGAGTCTCATCAAGAGATAAAAAGAGACACCAAAGGCAAAGAGGCGACTATATTGGGTGAATAATGAAAGAAAAGGTACAAGAGAAGATTGCATCTCAATGCTGATGTTAGAGGTCTGTGAAATTCCTATTTTTTTAACTATTATAGTGGGTGGCATACCCACGTGACTCGACGACCACCGTTGATGTTTTCTTGGCCATTCGCTTTATTACAACGCTAAATATGATATACCCCATACACCAACATAGAATGGTGTAATAGTTTCTCAGGGTCTGGAGACTGGAGTTTGGTTACCATTGGCTGACTTGATCTTGAACCGGCCCATGGAAGTTGATGTGTCCGGCTATGAGGACTAGAACAGTTTTATTTATTTTACTTTTATGCTTTTCAACTTGCTGGAGGTGGGCCGACCTTGGGAATTATAACCCTAAATGACTGTTTAGGGGTGGGTCGTGCACCAGCCTCGGTAGCAGGTCACGTGGATCATGGGGGTGGAGACCCCCATGGCATCCTTTGAGTTGACTAGATGTCGATTCGTTTTGAAAAAATGTAGTCAAGCTGTTGCACAAAGGAGTCTTTTGTTCTTCAATATAAGTCGTTATTTTAAAAAGGATTCTCGATTTTTGCATTACGGTTTTACTCCTTTTTTTCCGAGTCGGATTATTACTACATCTCGTATGCATAATCAGTACATTGCATTAGCAAATAGATGATAGGAGAGTATTAAATTGGGAGAATATTTATTAAAATTATAATGAAGATACTTTGTGAGTCCAATAATATGGAAACAAAGTTGTAGTGTGACATTTGTATGATTAGTTCATTTGACAAAGTATGCCGTCCATTGGTTACTTTGTTAGTCCACTAGCCTTTTTCCCTTTTTCATGTTCTTTCAAACATTAGTGGTGAATTTATACTACTAGTACTACTACTACTACTAATACTACTAAGGAGTACTATTTCTTCCAAACCTCTTATACTACATCTTCTATTCTATTTTGATATTGGTAGTTGGTTGTCCACTAGTGTAGTACTATAAGTCTATAACCCTTACACACTCCCATTAAATTCCTACACTAATGCCTTTGTAAATTGTAATGCTAGTGGTTGTATCCCTTTCCTTGTTTCATTTATGTTTTGGCATTTAGCTTACTTATAACTAGTTTCTACTAACCCTTTTAAATAACCTCTTAATGCTAGCATAAGCCAATGAAACTTTTATCTTTGGTCTTATATGAGCATCTCTATCAACCAAAAACATAATAGTCCCCACTTCCCCACATTACATAGTACTACTTCTTCAACATTATTAAGAAGAGGAAGTGCTGTAGTTACGAGGGTTGGGAATATAGATGGATAGGGAAATACCCACCCAAGATGATGAAAACCCATGTACCAAATTTGAATTATCTCCTCGGAAACCGGTTGGGATCGGTGTTTCCGATAGTAGACTGAAAAGAGATGAATGGAGTGAAGGGGCTGTCACTATTTTGCTTGAGGCCTATGAATCAAAGTGGATTCTTAGGAACAGAGCTAAACTTAAGGGACAAGATTGGGAAGATGTTGCTAAGTGTGTTTCTTCACGTTCATGCAATTCTAAGTCACCTAAGACACAAACCCAATGTAAGAACAAGATTGAGTCCATGAAGAAGAGGTACCGGTCTGAGTCTGCTACCCCTGACACTTCATCATGGCCGCTTTATTCCAGACTTGATCATCTCTTGCGTGGCACTGGAGTTACCGCCCTTAACAATCATGCCTCATTGCCACCTCAGCCACCACCTCCTCCTCCTCCCCCTCCTTCTCTTGAGCCGCCTCAGCCCGGACTGGTGTTGGAATCATTCTCCGTGGCACCGTCTCAGCAGCCTCCAGTGGAGGTGGCTGAAAATAACTCTAGGGAGTCTAATGATGTGGATCCTTTGGTTAAGGTCAGTGGAATCTCTCTTTTTTCTTTATTGTATTCTCGTAATTATTGAAATGGCTACCCTTTGAGTCTTGTGATAAGGACTTCCCATCAACTAGTGCTCATAATTTGGTACCCAACATAGATGCATGAAAGGGATGTTTTTTTCTTTTATAATCATGGCTAACATTTTGATTTAATATTAGGCATATACATCAAAGTATCAAACTATTTCTAGTTATAAATTATTTTGGCAAGATTCTTAATTCACTGATAAATGTGCCCCACATTTTACGTTTGGTGATGGTGTGGATTTATCGTAACCCTTGATGCACATGGCATATGGAACCTAGTCCTATTGTAAATGAGAGACATCGTAGTCCTACTACGGAGTATATAGTTAATGTGTGGCTCTTACATGTAAGACCATTTCAAGTAAGTTGTGTATCGAATATAATGAAATTTACGTTAAAATTTGCATCAACCGACTGGTACTCCATAACCCAGAAGCATATTGTCAAGAGTTTTTTTTTGTGGTGCCAATTTTTTGTTTGATTCCTAATATGTCATGTAAAATTTTGTGGTAAATATCTTTGAATGACTCACTTATGACATATAGCAGGAAAATGAAGTAGTGGCGGAAAAATTATCAGAACAAATGTCGGACAAAAACAAGAATGGTGAGAATGAGCATCTAGAAACAGATAGCAGCACTCCTGCACTTTACAGCAATGAGAATAAGAAGAGAATGAAGAGTAGGAAAAGGAAAAGGCGAAGACGAGATGAGAGTAGTGGTAGAGGTGGTGGTAGTTGGGAAGATGTGGCGGAGAGCATAAGATGGGTAGCGGATGCTGTAGTGCGGTCAGAGCAAGCGAGGATGGACACAATGAGGGAAGTTGAGAGGATGAGAGTGGAAGCAGAGGCTAAGAGGGGGGAAATGGATCTTAAAAGGACTGAGATTATTGCTAATACACAATTGGAGATTGCTAGGCTTTTTGCAAAAGCAATTGGTAAAACTGTTGATTCTTCGTTGAGAATTGGTAGAAGTTAATACACTTTTTAGTTACTAATAATAATTATCCTAGCTCCCCATTTTCTATCCTAGAAATGTTGGTTCTTTGTTAAAACTGATGTTACTAAGTACCAACGCAGTTTTCCTTTCTCTCAATAGTCGGAATATACTCAAGGATATGAGTAATGTTTTTTTTTGGCAGCTGTAACTTGTAACGATAGAAGTGGTTATGACAGATTGACAGGCTCATAACTCTTCTAGCGACATTATGCGCTAGCTTATTTAAATTACGCGGTACAAAACTAAGTCAAAAAATGGAAAGAGGTACTAAGAGCTAGAATATCGTCAATGATTCCCCTGGTGTATAAAGATTTTTTGTCCAGACCAAAGATTTGCAAGAAGCACAAGGCAGTCCGAGGCAATGTCCTGATGCAAGCAACCAATTGAATGGGCCCATTTTAGCACATGTTTTAGTGCCGTAGCTTCAGCTTGTATTACATTTTAGGAACGGAATTTTAGGCCTCCTTTGTAGAAAAATTCCCCCGAGACATCAGTGGCGACCCATCCTGAGGATGACGACAACTCATTTTTCCAACTCGCGTCAACTTTAATTCTTAACTTGTCGTAGCGCGTACCATTTCCAATTAGAGGGATCGGGAAAAAAAATCCTTAAAACTTTCTCTTTAAAACATCTTCCAACTCTTGAGATCCCAAGCGTATTTACTGACATATGTGGATCTCGAGACTGCGTCCATAGCTTCATAGGATGTCTTGTGATGGAACCGTATACAAGCCATCGAGCAAAAACCACACCTTTCGAAAATAGCTTGGTTCCTGAATATCCAAATACTCCACAACGTAGCTGACAACGTAAAATGTGTCGTGTCTCTTTATGCTTATTGAGTCTAGTTTTGCATTATATAAGGGTCGTTAGCATATGTTTCTTGCTAACCCAGTTTATCTCGAGTTTCTTGTAATTTCAATGATTCAGGTCATTTTTGTAATTGGGTCAAACAAATTGTTGAGTCGACTTTTGTATACGCTTGGGGATGTCACTCAGCGATCTTTGGAAGAGAAAGAAAGCATGGAGGGTCAACCGAAGGGTCAAAGGCTCAACTCAACTCAACGAAAGTCAAAGTCAACCCAAGACTCAGATCAATGGAAGTCAAACCCGAGAGGTAAAAATTAACCATCCTAGGAGTCAACTTGAAGAAAGGGTCAAGTAAAAAAGGTGGTCAACGGAAGTCAATAAGAGGATTTGCAAGAAGAAAACTTTCCAGCATGAAGCGCTGGCAACGCAGCCTGCGTCGATAGACGCAACCTATGTCCTTCTCAGCCACCTTGACTTGTAATTCCGTCTTTCTTCATTTTGGAGGCCCATTTCTCTATGTTTCCTAGGTTTGCGTAGCTGTAGTATATAAGGACTGAAATTTAAGATATTTGAATCTCATCTAGCTTACTTGCATCTTACATTTTAGCTTTCATTTGTATGAGTTTTGTAATAAAGATTATGGGTAGCAAAAATATTTTTAATTGTGTAATTCTACTCAAAGGTTCAATCTTTCCTTAGTATTTGTAAGAATTCAACCCTTATCTTTCTTATTAGTAGTTTTATCTTGTTTTTATGATATTGTTCAATGTTTAATCATTAAGCTTGGGCATCTTTATGTTTATTTCTTTCATCTTATGCTAATGTTTTATGAATAGCTTAGTTTATACAATATATTGTAGCAAGCTTGCATCTTATCTTAAACGGTTTAATTTTTATATCTTGTGAGTGGGTAATGCTTGTCATCTTGATCCTATGCATTGAATGTCCCTAAAGTCTCTATCTTTTTCACTAGTGTTGGCTTAGATACTAGTTGTCTTGTGTAGAGAATGTGATGATACATTGCCTTAGATGTTAGTCACTATTTGTGGGATTAAGGTCATATTAGGCTAATAAGTATAGGGGTTGGTATTCTTGCATGAATTTAGGTAGATTGTTCCTTGAATAGTAGAGTTACACCAATTTGTCTCCTTTATTGATCATCTCTTCCGTATTAAGTGTTTGATAGATTGTCTCAACTATAAAGTTTGCATATTTTCCTACTTTTATGTCACTACTCAACTCAAAACTTTCTTGTTACATGTCCCACATAGTTTACCATTGTTAATAGCCATTGTTTGTCAATATCTTAGTTAGTGTCCTTAATAGTGTCATTAGATTCTTAATTCGTGATTAGCATCTTAATTAGTCTTTATCAAGAGTTTAGAAGTTAATTTAGCTTTAATTCCGCCTTCTCTTGGGTTCGACCCTTTAGTTGCATTATACTACTCTTAGTTGAGTCTAGTCTAGCGTTGTTTAGGTAATTATAAATTGTTATTTGATTTTGTTAGTTTTCGGAATTAACGACCAACGGTAATTAGCTCGTCAAATTTGGCGCTGTTGTCGGGGAAGGCAACAAAGCTAGATATACTTTCTAAATTGTCATTTGAATCTTGTGTTTCTTTGATTCTGTCTCGTAGCTTTCTTAGAATTAGTTTTTATTTTGTATTAATCATTTTTGCTTCTCTTTACTTTATACTCCCTCCCATCCAGACCAAACTACCCCAGTTGACTTTTCACGGTCTACGAGGCGACACTTTGACTACGTTTTTCTTCATTTATATATTACTTTTTTGCATCGAAATAATATTTTTCCGAAACCTCTTTTTATAATACATGTAAATATGTCAATTTTATATACAAATTTTAAAAATTTGACTACATATAATCAATGTCAATATTTATCAAGTTTGACTTGAAATAGTGTATGGGTAGTTCGGTTTGGATGGGAGGAAGTATGTAATTGGAAGTTACTAACGAGTTTTGTTTAAAGTGTTTAATTTCATGTTTAGGTCGCAAAGTCTTCCACTAGAATTCAAAGTAGGGGGGAGTTCTTGGATACCATAGATTGGTTTTTCACCGACTCATTCACAAATCCTAAACAAAATTTGGATAACTAAAATCAAGGAGAAAATCACCAAAATCCCACCTTCGTAGATCCTTTGGAAACCCAAAATCGAGAGGAATATTTCCTAAACCTCACCTTCATAGAGCCCTTAGAGGTTGAGTATCCCAATAACAACACCGTGAATATGGGGGACTGAATCGCACAATCCGGGAGTTAAGAGCACCGAATCTTGAACAACAAACATTGTGTACTGCCTATCCTCCCTTAGATGCAAACATTAACCTCGAGCTTAAGGGGTTCTTTATCCATAATTTACCAAAATTCCACGGTAATGTGGGTGATACCCAAATAGGCACCTTTCGGAATTTCACATGATGTGCGAAGGAGCAATTCCCAACGGAATAACGGAGGACCAATTTAAGCTTTGAGCTATTCCTTTTCTCACTTCAAGATTCGGCCAAAGATTGGCACTTCTACCTCCCTCCTAATTCCATCCGCACTTGAATCAACATGAAAGAGGTCTTTCTCAACAAGTACTTTCCGCCCTCTAGGGCCGCTCATCTAAAGAAGGAACTTTCTACAAACCATCAACAATTTTAAGAAATTCTTTATGAGTATTGTGAGAGATTCAAGAGGTTACCACGATTTTAGTGATGATGACTTGGTAATGAACTTTTGTGATGGTCTCTCTCAAAACGATCAAAAGATGATAAGAACTGGAGGTATTGAGAACTTCTCCATAAAGGAAGCCCATGAAGTCATTGAAAGGTTAGCGGCAAGCACAATGCATTTTGTGCGGAATATATAGCGAGCAAGGGGTAAAGAAAGCGTTTGCTTTGAATTCATCAACCTTGTCTTCAAACCGTAAGCTTGAGAAGGAGGTGAGCCAATTAAAAGAAATGATGGTATGCTTAATGAACAAGGAAGAAGGGGGTAATGAGAATTCTTCAAGAGGTAGCGTGGAGTGTGATTTTTGTGGTGACAATCATGCCACCGATTTTTGTCATATTCGAGAGGAAGTGGAGGAGGTGAATGCAATTGGGTACGAGAATTACAATTCAAGAAACCCCACCCCTCATAACTATTTCAAGCATGATACCCACTCAAACTTTTATAATATTGGCACAAAGGATCATCCTAACGTGCGGTGGGGTCAAGACAATCAAAACCACAACTCAAATAAAAACAACCACCAAAGTTTCACTCAAAACAATCAAAACCAACAAAGCCAAAATCTAATTTTTTTTACAACCAACAAAGCCAAACTCGAAACCAAACATCCTTCTAATTCCTCTTGAATTTCAGATTCTAGTGGCTCCTCCTTTTCTTTGGCACTAATCCTATGGGATCCTCCGCATAAGGACTTAAGGATCTTAGCCCTCTCTAAGCTCTCCTCAATTGACAAAGCCAAACCATACATTTTATCAAATGTACATTCCCTTTGCATTGAAATTTCCAAATCAATGTGCTATGCAATTTCAGAATTCAACCCATGAAAAATTTGGAATCCCTTTTGCACAACCTCAACATTCACATCACAAATAAAGTGTAATTCGTCAAAAAAACTTAGCATACTCATGAACACTCAAGGAATTTTGTTTAAGGACTTTTAGTTCAGTCCACAAATCACCCATGGTAGAACAACCTCAGTCTCATGTTCCTTTCAAGTTTATGCTAAGACCTAATCATACCCTTACCTTCCTTCCTCCTTGAAATTTTAAGGGCATTGTACCATAACAAAGCACTACCCTTTAAACAAGACACAACCAGTTCAAGCTTTCTCTTTTCAGAATAACACTTGTTCTCAAAACAACATTCAACCAAGACACAAATGTTATACTGTTTTCACCACTACAGGAAGGAAGTAATGGTGTTTTACCTTTGTCTCTAGGGGTAGAAGAAGACTTAGAACACTCATGTGGAAGGTGGTGTACTCCTTAGTACAAATCGGGTGGTTTTGGTTCCCTTGGAACACCGTAGTTGATGGTTACCTTCTTTGCAAGCACATCACCTTCACACCCTCTTGTTAAAGCTCGCAACTTCACCCTAGCTTCTTCTAAGGACTTTGAGATGGAACCAAGGTCACAAGGCTCCATTATTTGACATGGAACATAAGGCATTATAACTTTGCTACTGATTTACTCAACACAAATCAGATTGCACTCCCCTGATAAAAACAGGTTGTTTTTATGTTTATAATGTAGGTAGGGAAACATAAACTCGCAAATCAAAGCTCTGATAACCAATTGCAATGAAATTAATCAAGGAAGTAGTGATTTCAATAGGTCTTTTTGCTTGTAAGACATAACACACAAACGAAGACACAAAAGGACTCGAAACAAGTAATAATGTGTTGCACTAGACAAGGAGTAACCAAGATAGTACCCTTATCTAGCACACAACAAAGATATATGGGGTGGTGAGATTAGCCGAGCACACAAGAAAGACTAAGGACACCGTGATAGCAACCCAACACACAGTAAATATTGATAGCGCCTTAAAAAAGATCAAGCAAATGCCCATAGTTAGTAATTTGAAAAACACAAGGGTTTTCAGTTTTTAATCTTCATCAAATATGATTTCCTTAGGTTACAAAGCAAGGCTTATATAGGCAATGAAATTCACATCTAATGGTCTAAAATGAATCTTCTAATGTACAAAGAAGTCGTGGCCTTTCATGCTCACGCAAAACAGAAAACTGACTAGCAACAAAAGCATAAAGCAGAAAACAGGATGCTCCTCTTTGTCTTGTTGTGCAAGGTCATTTAAGATGTGTAAGACCTAGGAGCTTGGGCTTGGAAACTACCATCCTCAAGTACAAAATTTTAGGATGCCTTTCAAGTCGTGTCCTTGTCTTGATTAGCCAAAAATAGCACCCAAAACAGCCTTGGCACAAGACAGTGCTAAATTGTCCCTATCCGGACACATTACTTTGTATTTAGCTAAACCTGCTATTTTTATTTGAATTAGCAAAACCTATCCTGGACTTTTATCTTCCTAAGACCATAAACTAACAGGATTAGGCCTTGGGATCACTTAATTCAGATTAGGGGTTGCCTTGGACATTTTTCTGTGATGTTGGACCTGAACCGGGCTAGATAGGACATTAATCAGTCTGATTGTATTTTGTAAAACTCATAACTCTCTTCTCATGATGAATTTGAATACCCATGATATATCATTGGAAAGCTATTGACGTTATCTTTCTCCTCCAACAAGAATTAGTAGATATTTATCTATTCAAGTTTGAGTGCTGATAGGTCTTCATCAAATACCTAGCAGACTTGCCACTAACCATACCCGTTTTACACATGGAACAACTTTCTCTTTAGGACAATTTAGGAGTCCCTACAGGTGCCATTTGAAAGCTATATGAGTTATCTTTTTCCTCCATTTATAATCACTCAAATATATTGCTCCAATCTTCATCTATGAGCTATTTGGTAAGAAGGGGTCACGCTTACACGTGCATTGTACTCTTATGTAGGGGCTGTCTTGTAGCAGCCATAAGTCAAGCTACATACCTGATATGGTGGTGATTCTAACTTCATTGTATATACAAGACCTTAAGCTTTCCAATGACTCCAGAATCAAAGGATTTTCACGAGTAGAACTTGAAATATGAAGCTTGAAAGTCATGCCTGTAGAATTGAAAGTTAATGATGCTATTGTTGATCCCTAAATTGCATTCATTTGGGATGTCTACTTGGACATTCCCATGGAATTTTGTATTAGCACAAAAACGAGTGACAATGCAATAAGTTTTGTTGAAAAAACACTCTCCAAACCCTAAGAAACTCTCTCAAAACAGTCGAGATTGACAGCCTTGCACCCTCCCTCCCGTTTGTCCAGAAATACTCTATATCTCCTTCTTATTCCCTCACATCTTTTGATTATATTTTCCTATTATTCTACTATCTAATAGAGGGAATTAAAATAAGAAAATAACAATAATAAGAGCAAAAAAAAATCACACAAAAGAGGACACAACTCTTCCTCCATTGAGATCGAGAGAACAAACAAAAACATCAACATTCAACTCGGTTTTGAGAGCAATATTCATCCTACTTCTAACCTAATATGCATCCCTCATACACAACCTTAAAAAGCCTCCATAACCATCGTATAACACCAAGAAAATTGAGCCAAGAAGTCCCCTTCAACTTAGACAAAAATTTAGACATTAAGTTGTCTCTTTGTTTGTATTTGTTATTGTTACACGACTTTCTGTTTGCTTGAATCGACCCTACCTACACTCAAAACAACGAGACCTATCTTACATATCTGAAAACTAGACTCTCCCACGTTTCTAAAACATCCTTTGTATCAAAAAAACGATGTTCTAACGAAGTCACATACCACATTTCAAAACAGCGTCCCAAAATCCTACGGGATTACAATTTCGAAAGCAAAAATCGTCGAAGACGTACCCTTTATCGTTTAAAATATACATACAATGATCGTGCTAGAATCAAAGGCGGTGTCCCGATTTACATGTAGGTTTATGGTGCAAAACATCTCATCTTACTTCTCTTTTATTTATGTTTTATATTCTTTTTTTCCATGCACTAACAATACTAATATTTGTTCGATGTTTATCTTACGAAGTTCAAGTTAATTTGATGTCCAATCTGAGTTAAATATCAATCATATTCTACGAATATGGATAGAAATAAGACTAAAATCAACTCAAATCAATCTTAAGCAATAGATCGAATGAGTTATGTTTGCAAACAACACGAGTCCATCTTTCTCGAGACAGACCGTCTCGATCGAGACAGCCTTGATCTCAGCCGAGACACAAGCGAACGCCAAAGGACTTGTTTCTTTCTTTGTTTAAGTTTCTATTATTTTGTTTATCGTTTTGTTTGTTAATTATTTTGTTTAATTATCGTAGTATATTAATGAATTGAAATCAAGCAATAAAATTAACATAGGACTTAATGAATTAGATGAATGTTTAGTTTAAATCTACTTGACTGGAAAAGACAATTATGACTTTAAATTAACTAATTGTGTTATGTTAATTGTGCTTCAATCGAGGGGGTAACATCGGGATATGATAACATGTTCTCCCTTCACCTGTTAAACGTATCCCTTGAGTGACTCACTATTTAATGATGTAATTAGTATTCACCTAATGAATTAGATGTAAGTTTAGGTCACTACTTTAAACGATGAATTGAAAATTGATCGTTCCATATGTAAATTAAAATGAACCTTCTTTCTGTCTCGTCATCTCGGTATTATAGGTGTGCGTGCCTACCATCTACTAATTTGCAATCGATAACATAGAATTAGTGTTATTTGTTGGTCATTAGGATTGTGTAGAATGCATGGTTATCTCTTTGTGTTATTTTTGTAATTTGTAGATTGCTTATTAATTCGTACCCTTTAAGTTATATGCCAATTTGAGTCAAACCATTTCTTCAAAAAGTCGTCTTTAGAGTGACTCGACCAAGTCGAGAGGTTACTCGACCGAGTAATTGTAACACCCCCGATTTTATAATAATGGGTAATTTACTAAAGTCGTTATTTTATAAATTTCTCTTTTACTTTTATTGGTTAAAATATTTTTTAATCGATAATTTATTATTCGTAGCTTTAATTTACTGTTAAATCGTAATTTAATTTTGTTGGGTAGAAACCGTTTTGTTTCCGCCCGTTATGTGTCCTTAAACGGACTTTACTCGAAAATCCATGTAGTTTGAGCTCACCTTGTGTATTGAGCATATTAAAACTCATATTCTACAACCAAACCCACAAATCACCACCCCCTCCTCCATTTTTCAGCATATTTCTTCTTCTTGCTCAACACCCAAACTCTCATTAAACCTCCATAACTCAAAATCTTAAGACGGATCCCAGTTTTTCGTTTCTCAACGAAACTTCATGATTTTTACACCATTCTTCTCCTCTTATCCTCATCTTCCTTTTCATACAATAAAATCTCATATTTCTCTAACTTTTCTTAAAACTCATCTTTTAGATCTAATCTTAAGACGAGCATACCTTCTTGTTTCTCAACCGATTTTAATTACGTTTAGTGTTCCGGAATCACCGTCCTCCTTCTTTCTAAATAAGAAAAGATTGAATTTTTTAAATTTTTTTTTTGAAGACGATTTTTAGGAATTTCGGTTATGGCTTCTAATCATATTAATTGTCGTAAAAGGTGGAATTTTGAAGATTTAGGTCAAGGAAATCCGTTGGTGTCGTTAGCTTGCTTGAAGATATCTTATTTGGAGTGCTAATTATGGGTCATTTGTCTTAAAACGATAGAAGTTGATAATTTTTTAAACTAATAATCCTTCTTATCTTTTAAGTATGCTTTAAAGTCACTAATGTTGGTTTAATTAGTGCCTTAATGATTGAGCTGGATATCTTGATGCCCATATGATGATTGGAATGACAATTAGTGATGGATTTGTGTTGTAATTACAAATGGGTTGAGTTTTGTATACTTTAGATGAAGTTTGGGTTGATTTTCAATGCAGAGGGTCCTACTCGGCCGACCGACTGGGAGTCCGATGTATCTCTTTTGTGAAAATTATGGTGTAGAGTGTCCCAGCTGGATGACCGGTCGCCGGTGGGCCGACTGGCTGGGAGCCTCGTGTGTAATTGTTGAAGTTTGGAAGTGGGACGGATGTCCCAGCTGGCCGGCCGACCGGCTGGGAGTCCTTGTAAGTTGGTCTAATTTTCGGATTTAAGTATGTGTACCAGCCGGCCGACCGGCCGCAGGTGGCTTGACCGCCTGGGAATCCCATGTGAGTTCTTTATTATTTTCTTAATAGTGCTTCGGTCGCCCAGCCAGTAGGCCGGCAGCCGGTCACCCACCAGGCTGGGAGACCCTGTACCCCTTTTCCTTCTCTTTTCTCTCATGCTTTCATTTGTAACGGTTTTTATGATTTGTTTACGGTATAATCTTATGAATTGACGTAGAATATTTATAAGAACTACATCGTCTCTCACGTGCCTTATTCACATGTTTAGTGACGGTTTTACATGTTAACTCATTTAAGTCATGTATACTTGGGTAGTCGATGGAGTCATGGTTGCTGAATGATATGAAACTCTCATTCCCCGTTTTTACCCTTATAATCCTTAGACTTGATGTCGCAGCAATGAGGGTACATTCCCGTGTTCATGTGAATATGTTAGTTGGGATATGACGATGTTGTTGGGAGGGGAATGCTTAGCGTTGATCGAACCGACCGTCAAATGTTATATCCTTGCGAAGTGGTGTCATTGCATGTAGCGTACTTACTTGACCTTTGCTTGATGTGTCATCTCTGTTGGCCGCCATGCCGGAGTATGAGTACTTGTTATTGTGACAACCTTTCTCGTTGGACGCCATGCCGAGATTGGTATACTTATTCTTCTTCCGTCTCTGCCGTTGGCCGCCCTGTCAGATTTAGGGTACTCGGCTTTCATGTTGTTGACCGAGTCGTGGATGTGTGCATGCCTAGCCACATGTTGAATCAGGTACACGCCTTGTCCCGAGAATCAGGCCAGATTTAGACCAGGACCGTATTATTATTGTAGTCCTACCGGGAGTATTAAAGTCTAGAGTCGTCTTATCTTGCAATGTATAGACGCTACTGCATTTCACTTACTGTGAGAGTATGTTTGATTCACATGATGGTTGCTGGATGTGTATTGTATTGTTGGATGCCTATTATTATCTTGTGTGTCATTCTCCAACCTCTTCGACTATATGGTCATTAGCAGTGAAATGCAAGCCATTAGTAGAAATATAGTTGCCAAGGTGAGTCTTCCCTAGTCATTGTTTAAATGATGATCATATCATGGTTACTCTTTATATGCTTATATCGTTTCTATGAAATGTTATCGTTGTAATCGGCACGATATCTATATACGTATGATGATGTATGTTTACATGCTCTAATTATGTTTGTTTTAATGTGATATAGCCGGGAGAACCCCGAGTTACACCCCACTGACTGTGGCATTCATGTTTTATAAATGAACAGGTTACAGGTTGGTGTTGCATAGGGTTTTGACGAGTGAGCTAGCGAGTGTTGTACTTACAACGATTTACCCTTAGCGTTGTAGTATATCGTAGTTTTTATTACCTTAATTGTGTAGTTAACAAGGGATCCCCGATCCCTTGTATTTTATTTAAGTTACAATTTGTATAAATAATGTATTGAAATTTCTTTTGGTTTTTATGTTTATGTGACATTTGCGGTTTTACTTTAATGTTTTTAAAATCTCGTATTTTCCGTTGCAAACTATGTGTTTACTTTATTGCATTATCGCGGGGTGTCACAGTTGGTATCAGAGCTATAATGCTCCCAACGCACATTCGTGCACCAAACCTTGAATAACTTGACCAATGAATAATGAATGAGAAACGAGTAGTCTTTAGTGTGTTTTCTTTTTCTTATTAGGATCTAACTTGTTTGTTGATTGTGTTGAGTGACGTTGTGCATGCTTGGACCTACCTTCTTGATATTGACCATGTGATGGCTAGAAGATGTACCCATTGCCGAATTGAAGTGTGTTTCAACCTCGTCAATGATTTTTCTTATCTATGGTGTTCCTTGTCTCTTCCCTGTATCTAGATGCTTCTTCATCTCTACCAATTACTTCTCTCCTTGAGAATTTTTCTTGTTACTTTCCTCAATCTTACCTTTTGTATCCTTAACTTTTCCTTGTGACCTTTTGTGGATGCCTTCCCCTTTTATTTTGGTATATTGGCTCTGGGTGAACGACTTTGGGGACTTTGAGGAATGTTGTGTAGATTTGAGTTTCAGCCTATAGTGGTGGGTGATGGAGTCATTGGATAATGTAGTGTGTTATGCTTTGGAGATTATAATCCTTAGATGCTTGCCATGATGTATGTGTGAATGATTTATGAGAATTGATGATGTGATGTTGATTGAGCGAGTTGCCTAAGATCTTTGAACTTGTTGGTGACTTAATCTTTTGAACTTGGGAGTTTGGTAATATTAGAGTGTCTTGAGGATCATACCTAGGTTAGAGCTTTTTGTTTTAAGTGAGAATATTTGGATGATACCTTGAGTTGTAAAATGCGTTTGAGACTAAGTGACATCTTGTGGTTTTCTAGTGTGAGTTTTTGGATATAGGCTCGGTGGAAAAGTATTTGGTTATAATGATTGGATTCAAAGATATGATCTTAATTTATGGTATTGGAGACTCGTATGAGTTGATCATGTATTATGGTAGGCTAAACCACTTACTCAAAGATTAATTATGGGGTAAAGTCCAATGTCGTGAATTTGATGGAAATATTTTGGGACTTGATGATGACTTTTAAGTTGATTTGGTGCCTGGGTTTGAGTGGACTCATGGAATGTATAAGTTGAAAATGGCCTAGTATAGAGAAGCCTTTGTTAGTCGTTCAGTTTTTGGAACCTTCGAGGCTGTGTTAAATATTGGAGTTAGAAGAATGTTATTATTCTTAAGTCGCAACTCCGCTTTTGAGAATCCGTGTTATGTGAAAGGATGGATGAATTGGGAAATAGTCATATTTTTTTTAATTTAGGTGTACCTTATTATGATGATTTGTAGTAAGGTGGTCCTTTACGAGAGATCTTTGTTGGAGAGGATAAATTGTTTTGATATCGCCCTAGTTTTGAAAGATGAAATTTTTGTGGGCTTGTGAATGAATCGTTTTTGGAACTTGGTCATTTTGGTGTAAGAACATAGTTTTTTATAGGTTTGACTTTGTTTGATAAAACATTAAGTTATTGGAAGTGCTTGAATTAAACCTTAGATCTTCCCTCGTGTCATTATTCTTCTTCTTTCCTTCCATTTAAATTTTGATAAGCTTGATCCTTAGGATAATGTTTTCTCTTACCTTCCCTTATACTTGGCTATCTTCACAACTCTAGTATTTGATTCATCTCTTACTTTTAGCCTCATTGTCTTTGGCGTCCCTCTCTTATAATCCCGTACCTTGTTGTGTTCGTGTACTCTTTGATATTTCTTCTCACTCCCTATCTCGTGGTTGTTATCTCTCTCCTCTAGTGGTGTGGATATCTTGTTGGCTTGGCCTAAAGAATCAAAGAATGAATGAAATGCATTGTACTTTGAGGATTCGTGATCTATAATGGCTGTCCTTGGGTTAAACAAATTTCATGTTGTATTTAATCATGGGAAATAGTGTTTAAACTTTAGGATGGATCTTAATGGTAATAATCTATCCCTCTCTTGGTGGGTTTAGATTTTTGAGCTTGATGTTGTAGTATATTTTGAGAATAGACTTGGTCGTGATTATAGTTTGCTTTTGTTGAGCATTATAGTAGTTGCCTTGAAGATCATTTGGGGATTAGATGTCTCTAAGGTTGGATTATAAAAGAGATTTTGCTTTACGGTAATTAGAATTTGTGACCATCGTTTGAGAAATATGTTGTAACTGGAGATCGATGCGTTTTGAGCTATGATGAGCTAAATGATTCGAGTGAGTAGTTGTCTCTTTGTCGTGTGTTTGGGAATATGTGTAGTTTGCAATTTGTTATTGTTCCTTCTTGATATTTTGTGGTTTGAGAATGAGAAGTTTCTGTAAGTTTGGGATAGTGCGCCTTGAAGTAAAATAAATCGGGGAATTGGAATGGGGAGCCCATTCATATTGTGGTTGGCGGTAATTATGGTTTTCTAAATATGAATATTTATGCTTGTGGATTCGAGTGTAATAATGATTGGACTAAGGATGTTAGAGTATGTTAAAGAATCTTTCATGTGGATTATTGATTGTGGATTTTTCCTTGTCGATAGACCTTAGTTGATGCTAGTTGGATATTGGATAATTGGGTTAGTGGCTTTGGATCTCTTGTTTATGAAGGATTCTAGTAGGAATTTAATGATTGAAATGGATAAGGTGTAACCGAGGTTAGTTACGTCTCATTGAGGGCTAGCGTATTAGTGGAGTTGAGATATCGATTTGAGGAAGTTCTTTGTATCAACATGGCTATAAGATAGGTTTGTAAAATTGCCCGAAAAAGTCGATCATGACAGCTTTGATATTTGGAGTAGAGTGTTTAGAAGTTTTCTAATGCATAGGTTTTCCTCCTCTTTGGCCGTAAAATCTATCGCTCATTACACTCTTATCTATCTTGTAATGCTTTCTTTCGGAAATAGAATATATATTTGTTTATCATTCCTCTGTCGGCACCCTGCTAATTGATCATCTATCTAAACCCTTAGGACTTCATCCCTGATTCAGCTCTTGCTCTTCCATAAGCTTTTGTTGGTATTTGATCTTGTTACCGGTAAAATTTTATGCTAGTTGACCCTTTTTACTTACTCTATCGTTATATTTCAATACATAAGAGTTCAGTTTATTCGTTCCTATCTGCTTGTTGTGTGTAGATTTTGTTATCGTGAATGTGATGGTGCTGCTCAAGTTGCCTCTATGTGTGTGTATGTGTTTGGTATCTTGAGTTCACCCTTTGAGAAAATTTCCAAATTTTTATATTGTAATTCAAATTTGTCCTTTTAAAGAAGATTAAAATTGGATTTTTCTACTTTCATTTCCGCAAGAGTGGATTTATTTTACCCTTAATTTGGATTTTTGCGTTTGGTCGGATGCTAGGACTCGTTATTGGAGACGTCTAATGACTGGTTCTGCATTTATCAGCGTATGATTTTATTTTAATCTTCTCTTTGCTTTGTAATGTTAGTGTTCTTGTGTGCACGACAATAACTATTTCGTTCCACGGAAAGAGACTGTTACCTTCGAGAACTTTCTTTATACATCTTTGGAAAATGCCTTAGTTTTTTGAAATAGCATTCCTTGTGAATGTTTTGGATGTCAAATTTTGAGAAACCGATTTTTGTCTTTGCAATTTTTGTTTCTTGCTTTCAAGTTTCGATGACGAAACTTTTTAAATGGAGGGCTGATCTTAACACCCCCGATTTTATATTAATGGGTAATTTATCAAAGTCATTAATTTTATAAATTTCACTTTTACTTTTATTGGTTAAAATATTTTTGAATCGATAACTTATTATTCGTAGCTTTAATTTAATATTAAGTCGTAATTTAATTTAGTTGGGTATAAACCGTTACGTTTCCGCCCATTATGAGTCCATATAAGCCCACCTTGAGTATTGAGCCTATTATTACTCATATTCTACAAATAAACGCACAAATCTTCACCTCTCTCATTCATTTTTCACCATACTTCTTCTTCTTCCTCAACACCGAAAACCCCATTAAACGTGCATAACTCAAAATCTTAAGACGGATGTCATTTTTTCGTTTCTCAACGAAATTTCATGATTTTCACACCATTCTTCTCCTCTCATTCTCCTTTTCCTTTTCATACCATAAATCTCATCTTTCTCCTACCTTTCTTAAAACTCATCTTTTAGATCTAATCTTAAGACGAGCATAACTTCTTCGTTTCTCAACCGGTTTTAATTCCGTTTAGTGTTCCGGAATCCTCTCACCGTCCTTCTTTATAAGACAAGAAAAGATTGAATGTTTAAACTATTTTTTAAGACGATTTTCAGAAATTTCGGTTATGGCTTCTAATCATATTAATTGTCGGAAAAGGTGGAATTTTGAAGAGTTGGGTCAAGGAAATTCGTTGGTGTCGTTAGCTTGCTTGAGCATAGCTTATTTGGAGTGCTAATGAGGTAATGTAGACAACTTACTCGATATCACGTTTTTATGTGTTTCTTATGTGGTTTTAGGGTAGTATTTGTGATAAAGATGAGTTATTTGTTAGTTAGTGACATGAATCCATGTTCTTACCTGTGGAATTGTTGAATTATGGTTCACTTGTCTTAAAATGATAGAAGTTATTGGTAGTTTTGTATACTAATAATCCTTCTTATCTTGTAAGTGTGCTTTAAAGTCACGAATGTTGGTTTAATTAGTGCCTTAATAATTGTATTGTATGTCTTGATGCCCATATGATTATTGGAATGATAATTATTAGTGATGGATAGGTGTTGATAATTACAAATGGGTTGAGTTTTGTATAGTTTAAGATGAAGTTTGGGTTGATTTTC
Source organism: Heliosperma pusillum (assembly GCA_022085475.1). Lineage (NCBI taxonomy): Eukaryota > Viridiplantae > Streptophyta > Magnoliopsida > Caryophyllales > Caryophyllaceae > Heliosperma > Heliosperma pusillum. The sequence goes on along the minus strand of JAIUZE010045495.1, from coordinate 34,123 downwards.
AGTAAAGAGAGTCCCAGACGACCGACCGGACACCGGTGGGCCGACTGGCTGGGATTCCCTGGTATCTCTTTTGTGAAAACTATGAAGTAGAGTGTCCCCGACGGCCGACCGGCTAGGAGTCTGATCATGTGTAATTGTTGATGTTTGGGAGTGGGAAGGATGTCCCAGCCATCCAACCAGCCGCCGGTGGGCCGACCGGATGAGAGTCCCCGTAAGTTGGCATGATTTTCGGACTTGAGTACGTGTCTTAGCGGGCCGACCGGCCGGCGGTGGCCTGACCGACTGAGAAATCCCTGTGATTTCTTTATTGTTTTCTTAATAGTGCTTCGGTCGCCCAGCCGGTGGGCTCGCAGCGAGTCACCCACCATGTACCTCTTTTCCTTCTCTTTTCTCACATGCTTTCATTTGTAACGGTTTTTATGGTTTGTTCACAATATAATTTGATGAAATGACGTAGAATATGTATAAGAACTATATCGTATCTCACATGCCTTATTCACATGTTTAGTGACGGTTTTACATGTTTAACTCATTTAATTCATATGCCTTCAGTAGTCGGTTGAGTCATGGTTGTTGAATGCTATGAAAATCTCATTTCCCGTTTTTACCATTATACTCGTTAGACTTGATGTCAGAGCGATTAGGGTACATTCCCTTGTGCATGTGCACATGTTAGTGGGGATATGACGACGTTGTTGGGAGGCGAGTGCTTAGGGTTGATCGACCCGGCCGTCAAATGTTGTATCCTTGGGAGGTGGTGTCATTGTGGGAAATATCGGTATATTTCATACATGAATTTTAAGGATTATAACGAAATTATAATATATGAAATACGAGTCATAAACGAAAAGCATAAAGATTAGAATCAACCTTTGGTCCTAGCAATATGGCTTAAGAACAAATATCGAAATCGATATTCTCCTAATTGTTGCACCCAAGATGCTCTGAGATATGCATTTTCTAGTGCTAGAAAAAATACAAAATTACTGATAATTTTTTGAAAGTAATTGTATGATGATTATGTAGAGAAGAAGAGTTTATATAATACTCTTCTCCTCTCCTCAAAACCGTGCAAGTAGGTAGTATAGTAGAGGTAGGAGTCTCCCTCTTTTTCTTCTACTTGTTTTTGGTAATTAGAGTTAAGATAGAAGTCTTCCCTCTTTTATTTATTTAATGTATAATATTTGTATATATTATTATTGTCATTTATGTTGTCACATATTAATAAGTCGACATCATTTATTATGACAATATCGTATAATATATACGTCAATTATAAATATCGTATATTTATAATTTGCTAATTAAATATAACATTTTATATTTAATTACGAATTAACATTTTAATTCGTTTAAGCTTACATTATTTAATCGTATTAAATAGTTACATTATATACATTAATTAGATATAACAGTTTATATTCAATAACGAATTAACATTTAATTCGTCTCAGCTAGTATTATTTAATCGTATTAAATAATCGTATCATCATTACATTGACTAACCTTTTAGTCATATACATTGACTAACCTTTTAGTCATATAAGGCATCAATATGATTATATTATTCATATAATCATATCTCTCAAACACATCCTTTAGGTGTGACTTTTAAGGACCAGTTGATCACCGCCATTAAAATGACAATAACGTCAAACTTCTAGCAAGCCAACCGTTATCGATAAACGTTAATCAACTGATAAGAATACTAAGTATACTCTGTGAACCTGTAAGAGATTTATACACGTTATCACACTAACTGTGGAGGACACTAGCTCAAACAATCTCCCACTTGTCCTTACAAGTGTATGTGCGATAACCAATTCTCATATCCAAAATTTCTCCCACTCAATGTAAAACAATTTGCAAAGTCTGTATTCACAAAGGTCGTATTTTACAAGTGATCTATATCAAGAGTGGTTTTCCCGACTGGAGAGTAACTTAACTGATAAAGGAATCATTATTCGAGCATGGCCATGCATTTCAGTTACAACTCCTCGAGTGGCCCTGAGAAATAACAAAACCTGATAAAGGTTGGATATTTTCTTCAACTCGAATCCTGCAGATACAAGCACAATATGAAATGACCCAGTAAAAATCTTTTTAGCCTCCTGTTACGGTCGACCATGAGAAAGAAACTAAAGTCACCCAAAAACTGCCTTAATCTCAAGAGACAGTCGATAGTCAAAAGAATCGACTCTTAGGAACACTATGGACGTCCTATCCACGACCTGGCACCGAATGTTCTGAAACATTTAGGACTCCATAACGTTGTCACGATGTCCTACGAGGTATCCTTATAACTCGTATCTGTGATCGATCAGTCAACCGTTTGACTTATGGCTCGTTGAACCCACCATCAATCAACTTCACAGAATAATTGCCAGAGTTATCAGCTCATTTGGGCGATTACGGACCAAAACAAATATAATGTAATTCAGTTCACTTTGTGGCATTCAATGTTGTCGTACAATCCACATGAAAAACAAAATATGAAACAATACGATGATGTTATAAATAGTATATGAAAAAGAGACATTTATCTAATCCATATAAACAGCTACTACAACTCAGGAACACGTTTAATTCCCATGGAAATAATGTGCCCTTCATGCTTATCATATTTTAACGGTTTAGTGAGAGGATCCGCAATGTTGTCATCCGAAGCAATCTTGTCTATCACTATCTCCTTTTGCTCCACGTAATCTCGGATCATGTGAGCCTTCCGAAGTACATGTCTAGACTTGTTGCTAGACTTAGGCTTCTTAGCTTGGAAGATGACACCTCTATTATCACAATAGATGGTGATTGGGTCATTCGAACTAGGAACTACGGTCAGTCCTTGTAAGAACTGACGCATCCATATAGCTTCCTTTTGCCACTAGTCGTGCCTTATAGGTGTCTGGTTGTCCTTCTACAGAATGCTTTATCTTATAAAGCCATTTGCACTGAAGAGGTCGTACCTTATCAGGCAAATCAACCAGATCTCATACGTTATTCTCATACATGGAGTCGGATTGCATGGCTTCAAGCCATAGCTTAGAGTCGGAACAGGTCATGGCACCTTTATAGGTAGCGGGTTCGTTACTCTCTAGGAGCAAAATGTCATCTCTATCACTCTCCTCGACCATACCAATGTATCTGTCTGGACTCTGGAGGAATGGAGACTCTACCCGACCTCCTAGGTTCCTGAGGAATATTAACCGTAGCAGAAATTGAAGGAACATCTTCCTCCATCGGTTGCTCGGTTGTTGGTTCTTGAATCTCCGACAGATCGAAGGTTCTATTACTTGACTTGTTCTCGAGAAACTCTTTCTCTAAGAACTTCGCACTAGCCGCAACAAAAACTCGATGTTCGGTAGGCGAATAGAAGTAATGACCAAACATTCCATTTGGATAACCAATAAAGTATGTCTTGACCGATCGCGGGCCGAGCTTATCCTAGTGTCTCCACTTTACATAAGCCTCGCAGCCCCAAACCCAAATAAAGGACAAGTTAGGGACCGTTCCCTTCCATATCTCATATGGAGTCTTGTCTACAGCTTTAGACGGACTTCGGTCAAGTATTAGAGCAGCTGACAAAAGAGCAAAACCCCATAGTGAATCAGGTACTACCGTGTGACTCATCATGGATCGAACCATATCAAGTAATGTTCGATTTCTCCGTTCGGACACACCATTTAATTGAGGTGTTCCAGGTGGAGTTAACTGTAACACTATGCCACAGTCTTTAAGGTGTTGATCAAACTCATTTGAAAGATATTCGCCACCACGATCTGATCAAAGTGATTTAACCTTTCTTCCCAGTTGGTTCTCAACCTTATTCTGGAATTCTTTGAACTTTTCAAAGGACTCACTTTTATGCTTCATTAAGTAGACATATCCGTATCTACTCAAATCATCCGTGAAAGTGATAAAATATCTATAGCCGTCTCTTGCGTTGATTGACATAGGTCCACATACATAAGTATGTATGAGTCCTAATAGGTCATTAGCACGCATTCCAACACCTTTGAAGGAAATTCGAGTCATTTTGCCGATAAGACATGATTCACACGTGCCAAATGATTCGTAATCAAATGGGGAGATAGTCCAATTCTCAATGAGCTTCTTTACACGTTTTTCATTTATGTGTCCCATACGACAGTGCCATAGATAAGTTTGATCTTTGTCACCAACCTTTACTTTCTTATTATTCATGTGTAATATGTCTGTTGTTTGATCTAAGATATAAATGTCATTCATGGAAACTGCTTTGTCATAAACCATTTCATTCAAAGAGAAAATACAGCTATTGTCTTTTATTGAAAATGAAAAACCGTCTTTATCAAGCACGGAAACAGAAATAATGTTCTTAGATAAACTGGATACATAGTAACAGTCATATAAATACAACTCAAATCCACTCGGGAGTTGGATTACGTATGTTCCCATTGAGACTGCAACAACTTTTGCTCCATTCCTGACTCGCAGGTCCACATCACCCTTTGCGAGAGGTGTGATGTTTTTTAGGCCCTGCAAATGATTACACAGATGAGAACCAGAACCAGTATCAAGTACCCAAGTTCCGAAACTTGCATGGTTAATCTCAATCATATGAATATAAGATGACATACCAACAGGAGTGACGCGGCCTGCTTTTATGTCTTCACGGTACACGGGACAGTTCCTCCTCCAATGCCCAGTCTTGTGGCAATGGTGGCACTCACTGTCACTGTCCTTGCTCTTTGCCTTGCCTTGTGAGCTACTAGTCTCACCAGGGCCACTCTTACCCTTTCCTGACTTTTTAAACTTTGACTTCCCTACATTTAGGTCGCCATGAGCCTTGCCCTTACCTTTGTTTTTGTTGGAAATCATGAGAACATCTTGCTTCATGCTCCCACTCAATTTCATATCCTTCTCGGTCTGTACGAGAAGTTAGTGTAGCTCATGAAAACTTTTCTTCATGTCATTCATGTAGTAATTTGCCCTGAAAAGGGCAAAACCATCATGAAGTGAATGAAGCACACGTTCAATGACTATGCTCTCATTGATTTTGCAATCAAATGCCTCCAGTTTCTCGACATTCTCAATCATATCAAGAATGTGTGGGCTAACCGGTTTGCCCTTCTGGAGGTTCGCCTCAAAGAAGCGACATGTATGCTCATATGTAACGATTCTCGGTGCTTTTGAAAATTCGTTAGTGAGTGTGGTGAAAATCTTATTTGCACCTTGGGCAATGAAGCGTCTTTGCAAATTGGGTTCCATTGCAAAGATGAGTACGTTCTTTATCGCACCCGCTTCCATAACGAAGTCACTATAAGCAAGTGACTCGTTAGCTCTCACATTGAGGCCTGGGTTTGGCGGTATTAGCTCAGTCAAGTACTGGAGCTTGCCGTCAGCAATGGCTACATTCCGTAATGCTGCCTCCCAGTCCGCAAAGTTGGACCCGTCATTCTTCAGTCGCGTGAACTGATTCATGTGGTCCATGAAAGTTTTAAGCCAGGACTCGCGTGCAAGTGTGGCACTTGGCATAGGGTCATCATTATGGCCAGCCATTTGTTATAAGCAGTATTATCAATATAAAACGAATTCTACACTGAAAAAGAAGAAAAAACCATAATAAGCATACTCATCGATATGAATCAAGTCTAGTGCAAAAACTTGTTTAATGCGAAGACTCAAGCATTTATACAATTGACCTCCCTCAAGAATTATATAAATGATCCCAAGAGTCAATTATATGTAAATTGATAAGCCAACCTCTTGGCTAATTCTACCTTTAGAATTCTTGGTCGATAAAATTTTATCTATAGTCCATCATAATCACGAGAAACTCTTCGGATTATAATGTTGAGGTAAAATAAGTCAACACATACTACTTACCCAACGTAGAAGGGGTCATATGGAGAGTAAGGTCCTATATGCCTACCGAAGAAGAAGGGATTCATAGTAGTTTGGCCTATAAAGACTAGTCTCAATTTTCGGTTTTAGAGGAAGATCCCATCAACTTTATTTTAATTCATTTTAAGTGAACGAATATCTAGCATGCGAGAATGAATAAACTAAGATGATGGCTTAAAATTCGTTTGACATCTTTATGTTTATGATAACTAACATCCAAACTATATGAGTCAATTTTCATGCATTTTAGTAGTAGGTGGTTTGGTTTAGGCGGAATATGATGCACTAACTATCAAGTGATGAAAACAACAAGAACGAAAAATATGTAAAATTACAAAGTCCTAGTGTGGCCTATCTACCAAAATGAACAAAATACAACTTTGGAATCCATCCAATTGGACCCGAAAAGCTAGTCTTGATGTTCCATCTAGGTCCATGTAGCGGGAGTGAGCAATCCGATCTCCCTCTTTAGTCTTCTTAAATTACATTTAATAAATTACAAAATTTTTACATTCTAATTTTAAAAAATATAATTACAAAGAAAACAAAAGGAGATTCGAGATCTCAAAATTACATCAAGATCATGTTTCCATCATTACGAAAACATAATCAACTAAGGCCACACTAGGTAATACAAATTACAACCAATTGCAAAAATACGTAAATAAACCATTCAACAAATCATTCAACAAAATAAAATGCATCAACAATAAATTAATCATTCAAGACATAATTCCTTAATTATGTAGAGTAATTTATCCAAACCACCTAATTTAAAATGATAAAAATTATGTGACAATTCCTTAATTACTCACAATAATTTCAATCAAACATAATCCAATTTTAATTCATATTATCGTATAATATGAATTATTCCAACATTATTTTAAACCGTTTTAAAATAATTGGGTACCAAAAATTGTGAACCTTTTCACAACAACAATTATACATTATCAATATAATGCATAAAAGGAAAAAAAAATTCGGCCTACATTAAAAAAAAACGAAATTTTTTTTTTCTATTTATGAAACAGCAGCTACGAGCTGTTTATTTATTTATTTTTAATTAATTTTGATGTTGATTATATTACAAGATTGGTACAATTATCAACATTTAATCATTATTAAACATTGATACAAACTAGATGATTCAATATAACATTTTAAAATGAATATCTAAATCATGATTAAATCGATTATCTTAATATTTGACTAATCATAATTGATTTGAACATCATTAAAATTAATGAATCATGATGCAAAATAACAATTTAACATCATGTATACCGAAAATATATAGCAAAACGAATGTTCATAAACATTCAAAACAATTTCCATTTACATTCTAATTTAATCCTTATTAAATTAAAACATATACAAATTTATCATATTGTCATCTTAACATATTAAAACAACAATATCAATAAATCAAATGAAAAAAAAAAAATAAAAAAAACAACCGGAGACTAAAAAAAAACAGCTAGTATTATTTAATCGTATTAAATAATCGTATCATCATTACATTGACTAACCTTTTAGTCATATACATCGACTAACCTTTTAGTCATATAAGGCATCAATATGATTATGTTATTCATATAATCATATCTCTCAAACACATCCTCTAGGTGTGACGTTTAGGGACCAGTTGATCACCGCCATTAAAATGACAATAACGTCAAACTTATAGCAAGCCAACCGTTATCGATAAACGTTAATCAACTAATAAGAATACTAAGTATACCCTGTGAACCTGTAAGAGATTTATACACGTTATCACACTAACTGTGGAGGACACTAGCTCCAACAGTCATTGCATGTAGCATACTTACTTGACCTTCGCTTGATGTCTCATCTTCGTTGGCCGCCCGTGCCAGACTGCTGGAGTATGAGTACTTGTTATTATGACAGCCTTTCTCATTGGCTGCCCTGCCGAGATTGGTATACTTATTCTCTTTCCGCCTCTGCCGTTGGCCGCCTTGTCGGATTTGGGGTACTCGACTTCCATGTTGTTGATCGAGTCTTCGATGTGTGCACGCCTAGCCACATGTCAAATCGGGTACACGTCTTGTCCCGAGAGTCTAACCAGATTTAGACTAGGACCGTATTATTATCGTAGTCCTACCGGGAGGATTAGAGTCTAGAGCCGTCTTGTCTTGCAATGTACATATGCTACTGCATTTCACTTACATTGAGAGTATGTTTGATTCACATGATGGTTGCTGGTGTGTATTGGATTGTTGATGCCTATTATTATCTTGAGTGTCATGTCTTCAACCTCTTCAACTATAAGGTCATTAGCGGTGAGATACAAGTCGTTAGTAGAAATATAGTTGCCAAGGTGAGTCTTCCCTAGTCATTTTTAAATGATGATCATATCACAGTTACTCCGCACATGCTTATATCGTTTCTATGAAATGTTATCGTTGTAATCGGCACGATCGGCACATGATGATGACTAAAAATGCAAGCTGTACAGTTTTTCCTTTCCAATATTCATAATTTTGATTGACTTCATGTCAATGAATGGACTTCAAGTCCATGAGCTCATTTATAATTATCAAAGATTATATATCGACAATCAAAATTGGACTTACATATAATATCCCCATTTTCTAGTCCATTAAACTCTGCGCGCAAATGCATATCGGTTCCTTAATCATATCGATACAATTTCAACATTTAGCGATATTGTTAGTACTGATCAGTGATATCTGAATATATATGGTACCATTTCTTTTATATATATAGGCCATCTATTATCATTCAGATATTTATTTACTCCATAAAAATACCAACTGCCCATACTTGCCATTTTCTTATTATTTAAAATACGTTAACCGATATGACTCTCACACTACATTTCACGTGTGGTTACTGTTCAATTTGGCAAGAATCAAAATTTTCATTACATATATTTTCTATAACTAAGTTATAGCTCACTATACCACATATAAGGTAATCTGTCTATAATCAAATCATAGATTTCAATGTAATAATATATCACATTTTGATAAGGTGATCAAAGTGGTATCATAATAAATCTTCATAACCAAATGAATACCATCATTTCTAATTTCATAAACCTCTATTTGATGTATTTTGTATTGAAAACAAACCGTTGAACTTCAGGTCCAGTTGGGGATAACATACTTGTTTGTTTTTACCAGCTTTTCCTTATGATTCTCCCCCTAAGGTGGTAAAAACAATCAACAACAGATAGATTTAATGGGTAATAGATCATTACAGCCACCTCTAAATTTCTCATATCATAATGAGACTTTGATATGGGCACTTTTGTACAATAACAAAATATTTCGGGGAGTAACATATTATGCAGTTGGATTTCAAATGTGCTGAATCACAATGCTCAATTTAGGACATCAACGATTCCATATGTTAAAATGTGATTTATTATCACAAGAACTACTCGGAAAAATCATTGATGTGGTCGTTATACACCAAAAATAAAACCTAAGTCTACTAACTAAGAAGATAGCGGAAGTAGGGTCGATCTCCACAGGGAGGAAACTAATTAACTGAAATCTAAATCTGCAAGTAACAATCTGGGGGTTTTTGAAAAGGTTTAACTAAACTAAAAAAGATTAAAGGAGAGGAATAAAGATAGAGAAAGAATATGCTAGGATTCGGTCTACTGAAGTATCAACATCTACAGGTCAACTAAGTCAGTCAATCTTTTAATGAGAAGAGCAATGGTTTTCTCCTCTCGGTCTCAAACCGCCCTAGGGATTTTCCTAATTAACTCTCGTCCTCTTAGGAGTCACCTATCAATTCTAAGCAAGCCTTCCCTTCCAATCTCTCGATCCAGGTCGGGGTTAACTACCTAGTCTAGTCTCCTGCGTGCACTCATTCGACTAAACCTCAATTAAATTGCAAAGATCGATTCTCACGACTAGCTAAACTAATCCATCCTAACATGCCTCTACTACAGTTTCCCTCATCCCAACATACAAGAGAATTAGCTACTCATGTTATGAACGATGCTAACTAAAACGATTAAACATATGACATAAGACATAATAAAACCGTAATTAACAAGCATGAACAATAACGCAGCAGTAATTAAGAAAGAGAAACAGTAATTAAGACTAAGATTAAGAAAGAGAGAAAAGAAGAAAGGAGTTTACAATCTTAGCAAATCCGGCGTAAAGAACAAATCCTACGTCGATAAACCCGAATGCAAACCAAAGATAAAGTTTAGAAACTAATGGAAGATTAGAGCTAATAATTCCGAACCCTAAGGGTTCAGAATCCTAATGATTCTGAATAATGAAAACTGACGACAAATAAGAGTTTATATAATGCAAAATACTACTCTAACCCTAGTTAAGCTATGGACTTAAGGCCCGTGATAGATTCTACTCGATCGAGGGAAATAACCACTCGATCGAGGATTTTATTCTAGGAAATCACTCGATCGAGTAACAATTCTACTCGATCGAGCAACTTTTCAGCAGCTACTTACTCGATCGAGCACAGGACAGCTCGATCGAGCAACTATTTCTCTTCCACGCTCCTCGATCGACCAAATATATAATCGATCGAGGTCTTTTGGCCTATCGTGCAGTGTTGGACACGGCTTTGGACTTGATTGCGAGCGGTTTCACGCTTTCCCATGCAAGAGCTTCTGTTCCGTTCCTTCCATTCTCCTAAATGCATGCAAAGTGGACTGTTTTGGCTCGGTTTCCGCTACTACGCAGCTTGTACCTACAAAATAGTAATGAAAGTACAAAGTAGCCAAATAGGGGCATATAGCGATATAATATCACTTAAATGACATAGAAATGCGTGCATATATGAACTAGAAAGTCTATATAAAATACACGCATCAAACTTCCCCAAACTAAACCTTTGCTTGTCCTCAAGCAAACTAAATGCAGCTAATTGGAACAAAATAAACCTAGGGGATTGGAGTAAATCTCAGAGCTAGCAACAAGTCAATGTTAAACAGTTTAATGCACTCATTCAATCGCTACAAAGCTTAATACGAAAGTGAACGAATTTATACAATCTTGGAAATAAATTAGACTTTCGACCTTGCAAGACTCAACCAAATTCGGACTCTCACGGGTCACTCTTCTCTCAACAAGCAAATGGTAAGTAAATATGTATAAGAAAGAGAGAAGAAAATATAGTCACTCACCTAGACTACGACCGACACAACATGCATTGCTAACTAATATGAAAGATGATTCAAGCACCGTACACACGCATAACCACCGTTCAAGGACAATCACGTGCCGAACATTTGCAAAAATATGGATATGTGAGGCTAATTGGTAAGAAGGGGCAAAACAATTAATGGAAATGTGAGGGTAAATAGCCAAGCTAGTTCCTAACAAGACCGCAATAAAACTCGTTCCATTCTTCCAACCATCAAAAATAAAGCTCGATGCCTTCACATATCTAGGCATATACAACACGAATCCCTTAAAACACCTCGACAAAATAATGATAAGCACAAGAGGTGTAGATAACAGAAACTTCAGCCAATTATTTTTTCAATATATATTTTTCATTTTCTTTTCTTTCTTTTTCTTTTCTTTTTCTTTTTCTTTTCTTGGCTGACTGAGGAATAACCTCTCGATCGAGCTGCATGAATCACTCGATCGAGGCCCAAAAACACAAACTCTGCTCGATCGAGCTAAACAAAGTACTCGATCGAGACACTATTCTCACTTCTCTTCTTTTTCTCACAAAAAACCCACTCCAATCAATGAAGGCGAGCCAAAAACTGACACAACGGCATAATATACCTCGACTACTAAACTAGCTCGGCAAAGGTAGGCTCAGTTTGGAATGTAGTTAAGGGCAACAGGCAGATATGGCTTTATGTGGAGTTAATGGGGTAAAATGAGGAAAAAGGAGATGCAAATATTCTCAAAACACGTAATACCGACCACAAACCCAATGCGTGCAGGCAATAAGAAATCAAAATTCATATACAAGCAAATGACACGAGATGTGGGGAGTAACTACTCTCATCCTAGATGAACTGGTCATAGATGTCACCAGTTATAGGCTCTAAAATCTCAGAATATATAAGTAGTTTGCCAAAAGGTTGAGTCAAGTCTAATAATCAAATTTAAATTCCAAGACAAAATTCATAGTTCACTATTCGATTTCACTAAATAAGTCAAGAAAGGTGCAAAAAATAGCAAAAAATAAACTTGTAGTGCAATTTCATCATGAACAAGACTCCAATCCGACTCAACTAAATGCAAAAATAAACGTGATATTTTTGATTTTTTCAAAATTTTCTAATTAACATGAATTGTAAACGTGAATACATTACAAATGCAAATGCAGACGCAAAAGGATGTAAAACACTTCCCCAAACCAAAACAGACAATGTCCTCATTGGCTATAGCACAACAGCAAATAAGGGAAAGGGAAAAAAACAACCTAATACATGTTCCTAATGAATGAAGTATATATAAAGAATGGAAACAAACAAAAGAAACAGAAAAACTCACAAAACAAAGCTTCCCCAAACCAGCATCAAACTGAAGGTCTAACATCACCGTCTCCCATCAGTTGCCTCTGTCCACAATTAATTTGGATACTAACACGAGTTGCAGGTAAGATTATGCAGAAAAATCGAAAGATGAAGAACAAAAGGGGAATTGGGATCGAGTAAATTGAAAAGGGATCGAAGACTTCTCTATAAGGAGGTTAGTTTGCTCGATCGAGTAGAATTCTACTCGATCGAGGGCTTTTGTCAGACAGGACTGCTCGATCGAGTAGTTATGGTTTACTCGATCGAGTGGTCTTCTTTTGATGACCCTCGGTTTACTCGTTTGTTTTCCCCTCGATCGAATTACATGCCACTCGATCGAGGTCTTTGTTTCTTCGCCTTGAGGCGATTGATTTCCGCTTTACTTTCCTGCAAAAACAATACAAACCGATACCCAAAGAAATACCAAAAGACAGTCTAGCAGGAAAAAGAAATTGTCTAAACTACGGATTATCACGCAGTAGTCTAACTGTCTAATGAGAACGCAAAAGATTGTTTTTACAAGCTGCACGGGGTTGCAAACCCGGCTAGTAACCAAATAGTTCCGCGACAAGGCCACCGTCAGGCCTTTGACTTACGGAAGTACCCTCAGCTGTGGTAATTTCTGACTTCTTTTTCCACAATCCCTGGGGTATACGTGCAGCGGTGGGCTCGGAATGACTAACAATGTTAGGCATCTTCGCTGTCACGGTAGTCTCAACAGTCGAATCTTCCATGAAAATAAAACTGTCGAAGACGGAGTCAGGAGTACTCAAGTCTTCCTCCTGAAGAGTCTTATCTATCCTTCTCTACCTGCGCATACACAACTAGAGAGAAAAGATAAGAACAGTCTTAAGGAATTAAAATTCCTTAAGACGAGACAGAAATAAATAACAGAAAATTAAATTGCCTCCCCGGCAACGGCGCCAAAATTTGATGTGGTCGTTATACACCAAAAATAAAACCTAAGTCAACTAACTAAGAAGATAGCGGAAGTAGGGTCGATCTCCACAGGGAGGAAACTAATTAACTGAAATCTAAATCTGCAAGTAACAATCTGGGGGGTTTTGAAAAGGTTTAACTAAACTAAAAATGATTAAAGGAGAGGAATAAAGATAGAGAAAGAATATGCTAGGATTCGGTCTACTGAAGTATCAACATCTACAGGTCAACTAAGTCAGTCAATCTTTTAATGAGAAGAGCAATGGTTTTCTCCTCTCGGTCTCAAACCGCCCTAGGGATTTTCCTAATTAACTCTCGTCCTCTTAGGAGTCACCTATCAATTCTAAGCAAGCCTTCCCTTCCAATCTCTCGATCCAGGTCGGGGTTAACTACCTAGTCTAGTCTCCTGCGTGCACTCATTCGACTAAACCTCAATTAAATTGCAAAGATCGATTCTCACGACTAGCTAAACTAATCTATCCTAACATGCCTTTACTACAGTTTCCCTCATCCCAACATACAAGAGAATTAGCTACTCATGTTATGAACGATGCTAACTAAGACGATTAAACATATGACATAAGACATAATAAAACCGTAATTAACAAGCATGAACAATAACGCAGCAGTAATTAAGAAAGAGAAACAGTAATTAAGACTAAGATTAAGAAAGAGAGAAAAGAAGAAAGGAGTTTACAATCTTAGCAAATCCGGCGTAAAGAACAAATCCTACGTCGATAAACCCGAATGCAAACCAAAGATAAAGTTTAGAAACTAATGGAAGATTAGAGCTAATAATTCCGAACCCTAAGGGTTCAGAATCCTAATGATTCTGAATCTCCCCCCCAAAACTGACGAAATAAGAGTTTATATAATGCAAAACACAACTCTTAACCCTAATTAAGCTATGGACTTAAGGCCCATGATAGATTCTACTCGATCGAGGGAAATAACCACTCGATCGAGGACTTTATTCTAGGAAATCACTCGATCGAGTAACAATTCTACTCGATCGAGCAACTTTTCAGCAGCTACTTACTCGATCGAGCACAGGACAGCTCGATCGAGGTCTTTTCTCTTCCACGCTCCTCGATCGACCAAATATATAATCGATCGAGGTCTTTTGGCCTATCGTGCAGTGTTGGACATGGCTTTGGACTTGATTGCGAGCGGTTTCACGCTTTCCCATGCAAGAGCTTCTGTTCCGTTCCTTCCATTCTCCTAAATGCATGCAAAGTGGACTGTTTTGGCTCGGTTTCCGCTACTACACAGCTTGTACCTACAAAATGGTAATGAAAGTACAAAGTAGCCAAATAGGGGCATATAGCGATATAATATCACTTAAATGACATAGAAATGCGTGCATATATGAACTAGAAAGTCTATATAAAATACACGCATCAATCATTATGTGACTACAAGTCACTAAATATAATGTCAATTCATACGCGGACATTTATGTTCTTTATTCAGCTTTGAGTAGTGTTTAAATCTCCAATATCAAATATACTCAATATTCGTGTAATGTCTTGCCTTTAATAAATTTTCTACACGAGAGAGTTTCATCACTTGTCTTTTCTTTAAGATAAACTCCAGGTTATCAAAACGGGTATATTACGAACCCGGATGACCTTTATCGTCACATCATGGCCATTTAATGTCAACTCTCTTAATTTGCTCAAAATTTAAGGCAATATTATATAAGCATCAAGCATGTCTATTAAAAATTTATATTATCACACGCCACTTTCTAGATGACTATTCAACTTACTAAACTTCTAGTTAGCAACATTTTATCATATAAATTCAAATTTTTCTTTTGAATCTGGCCAAATAAACAATAGATGTGATATAAGACACTAATTAGTGTCTATTTATATTGGCAAGACTAAAATATATCGCAATATTCCTTCAAGGAATATAATACATTGCTCTTTGTTTTAGTATAAACATAAATCATACATCAAAATTATTCCTTTTCTAGAAATACAAATCATAACTGATTCTATGAATAATATTAATTAAACATAATTAATAATTCATCGGTTCCTTCAGGGGAGTGTTGAATATAACGAATTATTGTGATCACTCTCTTCATAATATTAAATAATTTGATCACATGTCACCTGTATACGAGATAACACACATATTGTTTTAAGTCACTTACAAGATAATGTGTCTACATGACTACATTATTTTTATGAATGATAAATATATTGCATATGCAAAACATGATATCTCATTCGCTTCAGGTCACAGTTTCAATATATGTAAATACTATGAACTTCTGGTCATAGTTTTAGTATTTTTAAGCAATATAAACTTCATGCCACAAAATAAATATCAATTAAGTCATATGTCAAAATTTTATTTATCTTTACTCATATATAGATATGAGTCTAACATGACTTTTCATTAAATATTTCCCTTCACTGATCGAATTCGGCTCAATAAAGGCCTCGTTACTTGGCTCACCAAAGGCCACATTATTGGCCTCAATTCAGGCCGAAATATTTAGCTTAATATTATGTCTTATTATCGATCTCTTCTATAGGCAAAGTCTTAATGAGATGTCACATTCACTTCAAGGAATGAATGAAATTTCAGATTTCATAATATTGTTCAATTGAACTAAATGTGAACAAGAAATCAATTTATGAGTAATTTTCCCTATTAATAAAGACCGCTTATTATTTTGAAACTCAAATGCGGTTAATAAAATTATAACTGTGAACTTTCGGCGACTAGCATTTACATGTGAACTTCCGGCCACTTACATACACTATTACACTATGAATATATGTATTGATGCGACGATGTTAAATTATAATACACCTTTAAAACTTTGAACTCAAGGCCAAAGTTATAATATGGACATAATATCTACTCATCTTTATAAATATTTTAGAACTTCGGGTCCAAAATTATATGATATGCCATTTTCAGTACTTGTTGACCATAGATAGATATACCACTTCAACTTTATAAACATAAGAGAGGATTCATCATGAATTATTATAATATAGATAAAACAATGACCGTGCTAAAAGTATTTGCACAATATATAGTATCTTCACGATAAATAATTCTTAATCGGATTAATACCAATTATAGCAATGACTTTATTATATCTATAGCAATAGCTTTCGTAATAAACTAATAATGAATAGGCGTCACAATTTGCTAGTAGAAACATAGTCAAGTCATGTGAAAATATGAAAGATTATTCATCAGTTAAGTATCTCAAATATTTCGCTACCAATCTTAATATGGTTCAGAAAATAATTAATAAAGAAGCAAAAATTGACCTAGTAATCAGATAAATATGATACTATAAACATACAAAATCAACCATCATCACGCAAAATCAGTTACCGTATCTATATATAAAACATACGAGAGTTGTATGGAATATCGACGTGCTTTCATAAAATAATATTGTAGTTAATCAATTTCAGGAAAAGAAAATTGTTTGATGCATGTAATTTTTTTTATCTCACATAGTATTTATCACCAATTAAATAAATAAAGATGCAATTGAATCAATCAAAACAACTTGTTTCAATGTCTAATTCTTTCCTCAATAACATGTCACGTCTTAATAAATTCTTAGAATTCCTAAAACCCATGTTAGGCAACATACGCTAAATCAATGTCAAACCATTGGTATACGGGGATTATAAACGAGCTCATATTCTAATTTCATATTCATGATACAAAAGCTCAATACAAAGTTGTCAAAAGTGGAATTCAGAGGTGTAAAATTAATTTTTTAAGTACGGGTTTCATATACTTATACGACTCTACAACATATCAATGTGAATTAATGTCTTGCATAATTATCACCGTCGTAAATTGTAATAGCATAATGAATATATAAACGTACATGTAATTGTCAAATAACATCAATACTTCATTATTCCTTACAATCAAGTTCGTATTCCCATCAAGTTATAAATGATTTTTGCAACAATATCTTCGATTAAATATGATTCAATATAGTCATCAAATAAACTCAATAAACCATTTACTATAATTAAAATCATTATAAACAATGGTGTGAGTATAACATATCACAATAAATTACAAAGTAGTATTATTATCCTTACATAAATACAATATTGGTCGTAATTGATATATATAGTTTCTTTTCATGTCACTATAAGTTAGACTCCATATGCGATTGGTATATAAGTTGACTAACCCACATCAAATAATGATTAAAAATAGACTAAGTTTGATTAGAACGTAAATTGTCTAGAATCTACTTTATATAAAAGTAATAGCATTTTGAGGGATCCTATTGCCCCTTAATTTCAGGAAAAGAAAATGCCTTTTTTTTTTGTTTCACTTTCACATCATGGTATCCTTATTTTCAGGAAGCTTTTATTTATTTCTTAAAGCTACAGCAATGTTTACCGTACATGAATAAATGATATTAACCATACATTATACAAATATTTCAATTACAATATGAACATAAAAAATCACAAATTAAATAATTACAAAAAAACTACCACTGCGGTTTAAAAAAAAGCCCAAAAAGAATTAAACCCAAAAAAAATACAAGTAAAGATTCATATATAATCATGATGTAACAAATGGTAATCAAAATATTTTATCAAAATAAAATCTACCGGAGTATGGAGTATAAACCAGAAAGATGTTACCAAGTACGATTTTAAATTTACACTTAACATTACAAGTGACTATATCTGCTTATGCATCAAATAGATATTCGTAAATAGTTAATTTCATAAATCAAGGATGTAAATTATAGTACTTTTTAGAGCAGAAAATGAACAAAAAATTTATCTTGATCAAAAGTTTGTATCAAAAAATTATTAATGTTGTAAATAAATTTAATTTCTAAAAATTAAAAACAACCCTGTGAGTTTTCACGGTCTTACACTAGTTAGAATTGTATGTCAGTTGTTATTGTAAGCATAAATTTGATTTCATCAGTCAACGATTTTAATAAAAACACCAAAAAGTAGACATAATTATAGTATGTAGATTACAAGATTATATTTGGTATCAAATTATCAAATTGAGAACTATGCGCATGAAATAAGTTCCAATCAGTTTTATGATGTTTCATATTGGTCTCATTGAATATTGAATATGAGTTTATGAAAGGTTTAACATATTATCATATATGGATATAAAAAGGAAATCATAATAATAGTATTGAGACGTACCTTTATTAGCGGAATAAAATAATAAAATTTGATATGAACCTCCTGATTATCAAATCTTAATAATATATGAAGTATGGACAAAATTTCTTTTTGCTCGATTGGTTAAGACTCGTGCTGATAACGTGTTATAATATAAAGAGAAGATGATGATAGAAATGATGTGTATTTCTCATTAGTAGAATGGAATATATATATACAAGACATGAAATGGGGGTTATGACGTAGTGACACTAGAAAGACCCATCTAGAAACATTATACATTGAAAGACATTTAAAGGTGCTCCTAATACATGTGTCTTATGGGCATCCACAATAAGTTTTCACAACAGTTATTACTGTAATTGGCTTTTTATAAATAATGATTTCTGGTAAAACGAATAGATTATTTGTTTTAATATATTATTCAAGTATAACGAAAATCAAGTGGCGATAACATCCATTCATTGCATTTCAATGGCGATAAAGTCATCATACGACATACTCGTGCAATTTTAGACGGGTCTAAAACAAGTACTCCGTGTGATAGGAATTCGGATTTAATGCAGCAAAGCAAGCAAATGGAGAAGTTTGAATACAATGTATAGTAGGTCTTGCTTAAGACGGGTCGGATCTAAGCAAGACCTACTATTGTACACAAATTCTTATTTAAGACGGAGGTATCCGTCTTAAGCTTAAGACGGATACCTCCGTCTTAAATAAGAATTTGTGTACAATGTATGGGGAGGGGAGGAACTTGAATTCAAAGAGGAATAAATGCAAGTTGAATTGGGGTGAGAAGATACTGAGGGGATGACAGTCTGAATGATAACCAAAATGTGCAGCTCATGATTATGTATAATGTCAGCCTTTATATCTTACACGACTCTTTCTAATTGTAGCCCAAATTCCAAGTACCCTTCAATCCTTGATCCATCAACTACATTTACAGCCACTGAGAGTGAGATACTACTAAAGATATCCTTGCTGGGGTGAACCAACTTGGAGTCATTTGTTAAACAAATCGCAACAACTCAAACTAAAATGTTTTTGCCAATGTTTGGAGTTTAACACATTATTCTAGCTAAAGTATATTGTACAAATACAATTTAATATTTCCTTTTTTCTTTGATTTCTTTAGTCTCTAAAGTGGTACATTACTTAAAAATATGTATAAAAGTAGGGAGAAGTAAGATAAATGAGTCAATTAGATAGGAGAAAAGTCACATAAATTATGACATAATGTGATGTCGATATGATATATGTTGATTGTAATAATATTAGTTGTGAGATGGCGAAAAATAATGGACACTTTAAATGTCATTCTAATCAAATGTTTTATTTTTTTTTTATTTTAATACATGTATATGCCTAATGCAATTAGTAAACATAACAATAATTGTCGCGTATGTAGTGAAAGATATAGTAACAGCAGCCAAAGTAGTGAAATTAAAGGTATCAAATGTGAGAGTCGTGAAAGTAACAATAATGACGCCAGGATTACTGAAAGCAATAGTAATAACAACGAACTAATGTAATAAAGTATTGATAATAACAATGAGATAAATTACAAACAATTAGATAACCACCTTAAGAAATGTTTTGTTTATTTAACTGCAATAGTAAATTTAACCGCAAAAAAAGTGCGCTTAGTGAAAAAAATAATAATAACCGCAGGAATAGTAAACGTAGTAGTGTTAACATGAAATGTTGTGAAAGTAATAATATTAACAGATGTAGTATTAAATGCGTCATAATTTATTAATTTTACATTTAAGCATATATGTCATATAAAAAAATAAATTATAAAAGATAAATGTATAAGTTAGACCAATCAAAAGCAATAATATTTCGTATAAAATAAAATTTAAATGATAAATAGAGCTAGTCCAGATGAAACCAGGCACTAAAACTAGTTTTATTATATTTTTGGAAAAAGGGAGTGATTTATCTTCAACAATATAATATTGTTTGTATCAAACGATTACACCACTAGAGTTTGTATATCACTTAAGAGCAAGATCTTGCAAAGACAAACTTATTGATATCCATAAGATATCTGTTTACCTCTAAGAAGATCCGCCAAATCACAAAGATTAAACTAATCTTGTCCATTGTGTTCCGGTATCCGGACAACTCACGATGATTATTTGCTATTCTGGATTAATAATTATCCCAATCTTGGGAACAATTCTAAACTATACGACCATCTAATTATTAACAAAAGTAATAGGACTGAAATAACAATAACAATATCTTTCTGACATTAGATAGACCAATTTGCAACACTTTTGGAGAACACAAATGACGGAAATATCCATTTTAATCTTACAACGGGTCAAATAACATACCACCCACATATAAAAAAAAGTTGTTTTATCTATACAAGTGGTATATTACATGACACGTTTTAACTTAAGAGTTAAGACGGATATATTGTTCGTAGAATGTCATTAGATTAAAGAAACGCTTCTACGTACTTACAATTAATCCGTGATCAACCGTTACAAAACTAGGAAAACTTTATAAGATAAAAGTATTTGAGTTAACAACTAATGTAGCTCAACTATCGGTTACTAACGATTGCAAGTTCCACCATTTGATAAATGAGAATGTTAAGCAGAAGAGCTATAAACGGTGACGGAGGAGGAGGAGGAGGAGGAGGGGGAGAAAGCGAGGGACATGAGGGCGGCCATGATGCCTACAGGGAATAAGAGCACGACCAATGGCGGCGGTGGAAGTGGCGGTAGAAGTAGTGGCAGAAGTAACAACGACGTCGTTAAAGCCACTAGTATAAGTACCCATTGTAGTGTCCAACCTTGTACTATTGATGTTGTTGATGTTCTCGATGACTTCATTTTCCAGCAACGTTGAACATGCATCTAATATTGATTCCACGAATGTAAGTTGTGAGAAGATGTGTATGTGTTGGTGGTGTTATTACGTTAGGGAAATACTTTGTAAGGTTTTAGTCACCAAATCTTAAGATTGGTTTGGACGTTTGGTTTATATAGTGTTGAGCTAGTTTGATTGATGATGACAAGCCTAACTAATGTATGTTTCTTAGTTAAGTTTTCAGGAAATCTCAAGTCTCCAAGCAAGAATAATCTCCAACCAAGAGTAGATGAAGAGTTGAAATGCCCAAGAAGAATTGAGTTGTAAAGAGTCGTCTATTGTAAAGGTAGTAGAGTATGGTACTTACAAATGCAACAGTCTTGGCAACCGTTACCTCACTTGTTCAGTGTAACAGTGAGGACGACTGTTGCACATGTCTGAAACTTTTCAAAGACTTTCTAAAACAAATCTTCCTGCTTCTTTTGAAAAGTTACTTGAACCATTCTTGAAATGATTTTGAACGTAATTTGAAGGTGATAAGAAGGAATCATTTGAAAGTGTTTTTCCTCATTTGCACAAACAAACTTTTTCTCAAAAAGAAAAGCAATGCTTGGCTTGTTCCCAAATGAGTTTGTCAGACTTTCACCCAAGGGTAAAATGTTTCCTGCATCTTGAGCAGCCCACTTCTCTGAGACATTTTGTCACTTGTGAAAGCTTTGTGCAGGACATTCACTTTGCCCACTTGCTTGAGAATGGACTTTCTCAAGGCCCTTCTTTAACCTTTTCAAATCACTTCTTCCTCTATAAATAGAGAGCACACCTCTCTCATTTCTTCAAGACTTTCCAGAGAAATCAAACTTACTGCTTTGCAAATTTTCTTCAAAGTTCTTAAGCTTTTAATCTTTGCAAACTTTCTTCAAAGTCTTCAAAAATTACAGACATGACAACTGTTGCGTTAAGTATTGTATTCTTCTATCTAGAATAGTTAGATCTTAATGAATTCGCCTTCGTTCTTTCCACAAGAACAAAATCAGGGAATTTGATCTTGTAACTTTCTTAGAAGAAGAGTCGAGTTTAAGACGGAGTAGTCTTGAATTCATTTCGCAACCGGAGTAGGTTGTTGGTCCTTTTTATTGTAAGGGTCTTAGGTAGTCGGAGTAGATTACTTAATTGAATCAATAAGAAGAAGATTGGACGTAGGCCTTTCAAAATGGCTGAACCAATTCAAAATCCTGTGTTATCTTTCTTATTTGTTTAAATTCCGCTGCACTTTTCTTTACTCGCTTGTTTCGCATTTCTGTCTAGTGCAACAGTCTCGGATACTGTTACTTTCGTATTGTAGCCTTTACCTCATCTGCTAAAACGAACAAGTAACAGTCAGACTCACTGTGACATTCACTTTACAGCAACTTTATATCTTAGCAGTACACTCTTGATAACCTTGTTCATTCAGTGTATCCATTTGTTCTTCTTGACAACTATCAACTTTCTTTAAACAATAAAGATTAAGTTGAAAATTTTAAAGTGGTACCTAATTCACCCCCTCCCCCTCTTAGGTACTTGGAATCCAAACCCTTCAATTGGTATCAGAGCCTCGTGCTCTTGATCGAGGCTAATCGCCTTTGAGTTGGATTCTAGGCCTATGGATTCCTCAAAACACTCCAAGATCCCGGTCTTTACCGGTGAGAATTTTGGATGGTGGAAACTCAAAATGGAACATTACATCAAAAGTATTGATTACCAATGTTGGAAAATCATCAAAGATGGACCACTCATTATTGAAGATAAGGACATGATGACGGGATATTCTACGGTCAAACTCGAAAGAGATTACAATGAAAATGATTTTAAATTGGCCGAGAAAAATTCCAAAGCCATGACTATTCTTCAACGATGTGTTGGTGAGGAGGAAGTGAGTCGTATATCCGGTTGTACGACGGCTAAACAAATATGGGACGTCCTTGAACTCGCACACGAGGGAACCATACAAGTTAAGAAACAACGTATAGACCTTCTCATAAAAAAATATGAGATGTTCCATATGTTGAAGGATGAGTCCATCAATAGTTTAGCCTCTCGATTTTCTAGCATTATTAATGAGCTTAAAAGTCTAGGAAGAACTTTCGAGTCCGAGGACATCATTCGAAAAATTCTTCGTAGTCTTACCGCTAAGTGGCAACCAAAAGTCACCGCTATTGAAGAGGCTAGAGACCTAACCACATTAACCTTTCATGAACTAATGGGGTCCCTAATTGCACATGAGTTAAATCTCGACAATGCTCCTAGTGAGACCTCAAAGGGAAAAGGACTTGCTCTTAAATCCACCTCAAGTGATGAGGAAGGAGAAGAGGAAGATGAATTTGCCATGTTCTCAAGAAACCTTGTTGGGATGGTCAATAGCCAAGGATTCAAAAATTTCAAGGTGAACCATGCTAGAAAACGATTTCCTAAGAGACAACCGAGTTCTGCTATGGGATGTTTCAAATGTGGTGACAAAGGTCACTTAATTAAAGAATGCCCAAAATGGAATGACATCAAATCTAAGGATAGAAGAGACACGGCCAAAAGAGAACTCAAGCATAAGGTCATGTCCGCCATTTGGGGCATGTCCGACTCCGAGGACGATGAACCCATCGAGGAACAACTAGATGCTAAAATGTGTTTGACAAACAATCTCAAAAATAAAACACATAAACTTGCTAGGAGTGAGTGAGTCTCTTAGGTGTCTTATGGCACATCCGGATGAATCCGATTCCGAGTCCGACAATGAGGTAAAATATCTTAAGGCTAAGGTTAGAACTTATTCCAAGGACAAGGTGTGTAAGTTACTTGATAAGTTGTTTGACAAGTGTCGTAACCAAACCGAGAAACTTGATGTCATGCAAGATCAAATAGAGGAGATTGCTCAAGAAAACGTTCTTCTAAAACAGGAATTGAATGATACAGACACAGTGACTGTTACCTCTGAAGTTGAGACTGAATTTAAGAGATTAAGGAAATTAAACAGAAATCTGACTAATGAACTTGATCTCCTTAAAACCTCTAGCTCTAACTCTACCCCCTCTGATCTTGAAGAGATTAACACCTCCTTAGTCTTCCAAATTTCAAAAATCTCAAAGGAGCGTGATGATCTCATCAAAGATCTTGAGTTGTCTAAAACTGAAGTAGTCGACCTTGAAGAAAAAGTTGAAAGTCTGAAAGTCACAATCCCTCTGTCTGTTGCCTCTGACATTGAAAAGCAAAGCTCATCCTCTCATGATCTTGTCAAAACTTTAACCACTGAGAATGATCGACTCAAGGTTGATCTCAATGCCTTCAAAGGGGAAATTAGAATCCTTCATGAGAAACTTGTTAACATACAACATGAAAAAAACAAGAATTGCTCCTCCGACCCTAAGGTCACTCAATTGAACTTTTGCATCTCCAACCTTAAGATTGACATTGAACAAAAAATCAACACCATCATTGACTTAAAATCTAAATTTGTTGTGATGAAAAATGATTTGGACATTTCTAAGGAAAAGAACAAGTTGCTTTTGGCTAAAATTGAGAAACTTGGCAAGGATCTTAATGAAGCTAAACATGTGTCTAAAAAATGGGAAGGAAGTCAAAATGTCTTGAATTTTCTCACTAGTCAATCCAAGAGGTGTGATAGAGTGGCTGGTCTGGGTTTTAAATGGAACAGTCAGTCGCACTGTTACATTCAAAAACCAGATCCTAGCAAAACTGACTTCCGAAGAAGGAAGTATGTTGGTCTTCCTGAATACATCATTTGCAACTATTGTGGAAAAACTGGTCATGTCTTTAATGCTTGCAAAAAGAGACATAATGACATTGAAAGAAATATTAAAGTTGTTAAGCAAATATGGATTCGGAAAGATCTCCTTAAGCAAGTTGGTGGTAAGAAGGGACCCAAAATGATTTGGGTTCCTAAACTTAAAGTCTAATCTCTTGTAGGGCTTGGTGAGAGGCGGCCGCAATTGGTACTTGGATAGTGGATGTTCTCGTCACATGACGGGAGACAAAAGCCAATTTCTCTCACTTGAAGCTTATGATGGTGGCACGGTAACGTTCGGTGACAACAAGAAAGGTGAAGTAATAGGCATTGGGAAGGTTGGTAAGTCATCGTTACTTTGTGTCGACAATGTGCGGCTTGTCAAAGGTTTGAAGCATAATCTCCTTAGCATCTCTCAATTATGTGACCGTGGTAACTTGGTTGAATTTAGTGCTAGTCTTTGTCGAATCATTGATGCCACAACCCATGAGGTAATACTTGAAGGTAGGCGAGTGAAAGACGTCTACCTAACCGATTTAAACACTTTATCCGGACATACTATGTCTTGTATGAGTGTAATGAAAAATGATCCTTGGTTGTGGCATAAACGATTTGGACATGTAAGTACTAAGACTCTCAATACTCTCAAAAGACTTGACTTGGTTGAAGGATTTCCTAACATAAAATTTGATCTTGATAAAATTTGTGATGAATGTGCTAAATGCAAACATGTTAGAACTTAGAAGTTCCTTCAAATCGAAAAAGGTTGTGAGTACCTCTCGTCCACTACAACTCTTGCACATTGATTTATGTGGACCCATGAGAACCCGTAGTAGAGGAGGGAGTCGCTATGTGTGTGTCATTGTTGATGATTATAGTAGATTTGTTTGGGCATTGTTCCTAAGTTCCAAAGATGAGGCATTTGATGAGTTTTTAATTTGGTTAAAAAAGATTCAAAACAAACTTGATTTAAAACTTGTTTCCATTCGAACCGATCATGGAACCGAATTTGAAAATTCATCATTTGGTGCTTATTGTGATGACAATGGTGTTGATCATAATTTCTCCGCCCCAAGAACTCCTCAACAAAATGGCGTTGTTGAACGCATGAATAGAACTCTTGAAGGCATGGCTAGAACCATGTTATTGTGTAGTAAGCTTCCTCGAAACTTTTGGGCCGAAGCGGTAAACACCGCTTGCTATATTCATAATCGAGTCATGGTAAGAAGTCTACTCAATAAAACACCATATGAATTACTACGTGGAAGAAAGCCCAACATTTCATACTTTAGATGCTTTGGTAGCAAATGTTTTGTTCACAACAATGGTAAAAATAATTTAGGTAAATTCGATCCACGTAGCGATGAAGCGGTTTTTATTGGCTATTCTAATCATAGCAAGGCCTACAAAGTTTACAACAAGAGGACTATGTTGATTGAGGAAAGTGTACATGTCATTTTTGATGAATCTAGTCTCTTTGAGCAGGTACAAATTGATGAGGAAGATGATGAATTCGAGATTGGGCTTGTGCGAGAAGACTTTGTGTTTAATCAAGAAGGAGCCTTGAACAATTCGAATATCATTGATCAGCAACAGACGCAGAGACTGTTACCTGTTACAGACAGCATCAACTCAGGGGGAATCAACAGTAACTCTGCTACTGCTTCTACCTCCCAGACTGTAACAGTCCCTCTGACTGTTGAACAGGGAGAGTCCTCCAACTCTGATGAAGGACCAACATCCGACCAGGAAGTAACAGTCACTCAGACTGTTGCTGTTGAAAGGGAAGAAGTCCCCTTCGTGCCAAAGAAGTGGAAACATCAAAACTCACATCCTTTGTCAAATCTGACAAGTGACATCAGATCTGGAATAAGAACAAGAGCCTCTCTCAACAACTTCTGTGCACACAATGCATTTCTCTCTCAAATTGAACCTGCCAATGTAACAGTCGCTCTGACTGTTGCTGACTGGGTAATTGCAATGCAAGAAGAACTCAATCAATTCAAGAGAAATGAGGTATGGCACTTGGTCCCTAGGCCACCCAATCGTACCGTCATTGGTACTAGGTGGGTCTTTCGCAACAAGCTTGATGATTCCGGAGAAATCGTAAGGAACAAGGCTAGACTAGTGGTGCAAGGTTACAATCAACAAGAGGGTATTGACTATGATGAAACCTATGCACCGGTAGCTAGACTTGAGGCCATACGATTACTTATTGCTTTTGCGGCTCACAAAGGCATTAAACTCTTCCAAATGGATGTTAAAACCGCTTTTCTAAATGGCTATTTAGAAGAGGATGTCTTTGTTGAGCAACCCCCGGGGTTTTTGGACAATGATTTTCCTAATCACGTTTTCAAGTTGGACAAAGCTCTTTACGGTTTAAAACAAGCACCCCGTGCTTGGTATGATAGATTGTCAAAATTCCTACTTGAGAACGGGTTTAGAAGAGGATCCGTGGACAAAACCATGTTCTTAAAGTCACAGTCTGATGGACTGTTGATTGTGCAAGTGTATGTCGATGACATCCACTACAAGAATAAGCTGTTCCACCGACCGAATATTCCGACCGCTATTATAAACGGTCGCTAAAATTAAATAGCGACCGAAAGTAGTCGGCAAATCGTATTCGGTCGGTAATTTTACCGTCTGATTTTTAGACGGTCGGTATTTAATAAATTTCGGTCGGTGCGCGTAAAAATACCGACCGACTATCTAATATTACCGACCGATTTGATAGTCGGTCGGTAACTTCTCAGACATAAAAAAATCAGCCCGACCAAAGTCCCTCATTATTTCTATTCACTCATCACTCTCTAAGCAAATACTCCAAAACCGACGCCTACCCTTCACCACTACCACCTCCCGCCGGCCCACAGCCGCTCCAACGCCGGTGACGACCCTCCCCTAACCCCTTCCGCCGTTCCAGACTTGACACCAACCTTTAACGACCCTTCTCTCTCCTCTTGTTACTTGATTAAGGTATGATTTATTATTAATTTTTGTGTTTTATGTTGTTGGTTTAATGTTTATATATGTTTTTTACCCATAATTGAAGTGTTAGGATTTATTAGTTGTTGTTTATTGATTGTAAATTTAGAATTGTTCAAGTTAGGGTTAAGGGTAGTGAAATTGGGGTTTTTTTTATAATTTGATTAGATGTTGAAGATGGGTATATGATGTAGTGTATATTTGTTTAGTAAATTTGAAAAACTATTTTGGTATTGATTGAAATTTGATTATGTTAGTATGTTCAAGAGGTTAGTAATTTGATAAAGGTATGATTTTCTCTTAATTCTTGTGTTTATGTTTGTTTTTACCCTTAATTTTATGTTAGAATTTGTTTATTTGTTGTTATTTGGATGTAATTTAGAGTTGTTTAAGTTAGGGATAAGGTTAGGTGTTGAAGTTGGGTATATGATATATGTGTATATTTGTGTAGTAAATTTGCAATTATTTGATTATGTTAGTATATGTAATTGATAGTATGTTTAAGATGTTAGTATTAGAAATATGTAGATTGCCTATTTAGTAAGAATGTAGAGGGTTGAACGAGAATGGATGTATGAAAGGGTTGATGCTAGGAATTAGTATGTAGATACGAATTAGTATTTAGATTGCCTATTTAGTAAGAATGTAGATTGTTTCAATTAGTTGTTGTATTGCCTAATTATGTTATATATATTTATGTATTTATATAGATTTGTAATGAAGAGGGTTGAACGAGAATGGATGTATGAAAGGGTTGATGCTAGGAAGATGGTTAAGTATGAGTTTGTATGTGGGGTGAATAGTTTTCTTGAATATGTTAAAAGTCGAGATGAATTTAGGAATTCACAACTAATTAGATGTCCATGTGTAAAGTGCAAAAATTTGAAATACTTGAGTGAATTCGTGGTACAAGAACACCTTATTAGTAAAGGTTTTACGGGAAATTATTATGATTGGGTGTGTCATGGTGAGCCTTACTCCTTGAAAATACCAAACAATGTACCAAACACTACTCAATCTCCCATAAGAGGACCATATCGAGAGATGGTAATAGATGCCTTAGGTGACCGTGCATTAGAACATATGGAGGAACCCCCTATCGGTGAAGAGGAAACTCCACACCCTCAGTTGAAGAGTTTTTTTGATATGTTAGATGCGGCGGAGAGACCTTTATATGAGGGGAGCGATGTGTCGGTGTTACAAGCAGCTGCAAGGGTTGTTAACATAAAATGTGAGCACAACTTATCGCACAAATGTGTAGATAAGATTGCTTCCTTGATTGAGGATGTTATACCTCGGGGAAATGTGATGACCCGCACCTATTATAACACCAAAAAATTGCTCAAAGCTCTTCAACTACCCTATCAAAAAATTCATTGTTGTAAGGACGGGTGTATGCTCTTTTGGAAAGAAGATGTGTCGCTTGATAAATGTAAGAAATGTGGCAAAGATAGGTACAAGCCAACACCATCAAGTGGGAGGAAAATACCTGAAAAAGTCCTATTCTACCTTCCTATAGGTCCAAGATTACAACGGCTTTATGCTACTAGAAATATTGCGGAGGCTATGAGATGGCATGAAGAAAACCCTCGTGTACAAGGGACATTTGCCCACCCAAGCGATAGTGAGGCTTGGAAGCATTTGGACAAAATGTTCCCGGAATTTGCTAGTGAGCCTCGAAATGTCAGACTTGGGTTGTGCACAGATGGTTTTACACCGTACGGCCAATTTGGGAAAAAGTATTCATGTTGGCCTGTAATTCTCACTCCTTACAATCTACCACCATGGTTGTGCATGAAAAAACCATTCATGTTCCTTTCATTGATTGTTCCGGGGCCGGATAATCCTAAAAGTCACATAGATGTCTTCTTACAACCTCTTATCGAAGAGTTGAAAGAGTTGTGGGAGGTTGGTGTACCCGCTTTCGATGTGTCCAAGAAACAAAATTTTCAACTCAAAGCCGCTCTTTTATGGACAATCAATGACTTTCCAGCTTACGGCATGCTTTCCGGTTGGGCCACGGCCGGCTTCCTTGCATGTCCTTATTGTATGGAAGAATCAAAGGCATTTTATCTTCCTATGGGTCATAAGGTGTCTTGGTTTGATTGTCACCGACAATTCTTATCGCCTAACCACGGATTTCGGTATAACAAAACCTCATTTCTCAAGAATATATTACAAAAAAATGACACCCCTCCTCTATTCCTAGACGGTTTTGAAATTTGGGAGAAGATTCGTGATTATCCTACAAGTATTGAGCTCACAAAGAGTGAATTGAACAAGTTTAAAGCCAATAAATTAGGTTGGTCTAAGAGAAGTATATTCTGGGATTTGCCTTATTGGAAACATTTGTTAATACGACATTTGTTAATAAATTAGGTTGGTCTAAGAGAAGTATGTCAGGAGATCATGGACGGGGACGGGGACGAGGACGAGAACGAGGACGACCACGAGAACAAGGTATAGTATTTAGGGACCCGGTGATAGAAGAGGGGGAGACGAGCGACGAAGAGAACAACAATGAGCAGGGGCAGACATCAAACGAAAGTACAACCCCTGCGACATCAAGAGAGTTACCTATTGATATAGAGCCGGGGTTATTATGGTACAATTTCTTATTTATAATATCTGTTCTAATAGATTACACGTATAAACATGTTACATATCATTTTCTAATATAAATATTGATATAGGTTTGACGATAGCCAAGTGGTCCGAAGAGTTAGCCGGTCTTTCAAAAACAACTACGATGTCCCTTACTTGAGCTGGAAAGAGGCTCCAAAAAGTAAAAGGGATGCGTGGTTTGCTAATTTTCGGGTATTTATATATATAAACTTTTACTTTATTAATTTATATGTGTGTTTGTTTTTATAAGTGTTGTTGTTTTTATGTGTAGACATTGTGCAATTGGGATCCTAAGCATGAGGATGAGTGTAGGAAGCAATACAATGAGACGTGTAGAAAGCGTTTAAAAGACGCCATGTATGATGCCGGCCAGATGATAAGAGGTAAGAATCCGGTTGGCCCGGGTTGGATGCTTCCTAATGTTTTCAAAGAATTAATCGAGAAGCGGAAGAATAAGGCGTTTATCAAGAGATCGAAACAAGCTTCCATCAACAAGAAAGGCGGCGAAGATGGCCCTACTACACATCATTACGGGTCAATCAAAGCTGTTAAACATGCTGCTAAGATGGTAAATAATTTGAACTTATTTAAGTATTTGAAGTTGATAATTTACTTTGTTATTGTAATGTTAGTATAAAGTTAGTATTTGTAATTTGAAGTTAATGTTTGATTTGGTTTTATTAAAGGCGCAAGATAAGGGGGGTGTAGCCCCTAATGCAGTGGAGCTACTAATGAGCTTTTTTGTGTGTACTTTTCGGAATTAATGAAATCGGAATTCGAGATGAGCATGATGGGTGAACTAGGATTCTTTCTTGGACTTCAAATCAAACAAACCAAAGAAGGAATCCTAATTCATCAACAAAAGTATATTAAAGAAATGCTTAAGAAATTCGGGATGACGGATGCTAAATCATACTCTACACCTATGGTATCTACTTCCAAGTTGGACAAGGATGAAAATGGCAAAAATGTAAGTGACAAGGTGTATAGAGGTATGATTGGATCTCTTCTTTACTTAACCGCTAGTCGTCCCGACATTCTCTTTAGTGTTTGTTTATGTGCTCGGTTCCAATCAAATCCGAAAGAATCCCATTTCAAAGCCGTCAAACGAATTCTTCGATATTTGATTGGAACCCAACATCTCCACTTGTGGTATCCGTTGTATTGTCCCCTTGATCTTGTAGGATTTTCCGATGCCGACTTTGCGGGATGCACGGTAGACCGAAAGAGCACCTCCGGGATTGCCACGTTCCTTGGACCTTGTCTCGTTTCATGGGGTTCAAAGAAACAAAATACGGTAGCTCTTTCAACGGCCGAAAGCGAATATGTTAGTGCCGCTCATTGTTGTTCACAACTTCTTTGGGTACGACAACAACTTCAAGATTTTGGTATGATTTATGACTCTATTCCTATCATGTGTGATAATACTAGTGCCATAAACATTTCCAAAAATCCCATTCAACACTCTAGGACTAAGCATATTGAGATTCGTCATCATTTCCTTCGTGATCACGTAGAGAAAGGACATATTAAGCTTATTTTTTGCAAAACCGAAGATCAAATAGCGGATATTTTTACGAAACCACTAGCAAGAGAACAATTTGAGAAACTTCGGTTACAAATTGGTTTAATTAATTGTATGTAATTCATGTGTGTGTGTGTGTCTAAACCCTTGCATGATTGACGAGAATTGGCATGTAAGTATACTCTTCTTTATTCTAATTCACATATGTTTCAATTTGTCATGATTTTCCTGCACATTTTGGTACTTAATTGCATACTCAACACTTGACTATCCTATGTTCAAAGTTACTGCCACTTATCCCATTTACCCCTCAAAAATAAAACCCTTCAATGTCATATCAAACTCATCATCCAAAATACCCTTGAATCCACCAATTCCCTTTTTCTTCTTCACTCAATAACCCCATCATTTCCGAGTCACCTTGTGTTCTACAACCACTCCAATCATCAAAACCAAATCTTGCTCAAAATGGCCTCATTGATCCGTAAGAAAGTTCAAACCGACACAAAACGAGCGAATGAAATCCTTCTGGTCTATGCAACAGTCGAAGTGAATGTGACATGCAGACAGGTCTATGCAACGGTCCAAGTGAATGTGACATACAGACTGGTCTATGCAACGGTCCAAGTGAACGTGACATCCAGATACTTATTTGTCAAAGTTAATGCAAAATCAACCTCCATAATCTTATGCTCACAAGATCTGCCACTTTTTCCAATATACTCAAGGATCGCAAAAAAAAAAAAAAAAAAAAAAAAGCTCGACTTATGGTATTTCGATTTTGATAATACTTAAGGCCAAAGGATGTTTGGTGCAAGAAAGTGTGGAATCGCAAGGATTTCATGATCACATGAAAATTTAGGGAAAATGATGTTGAAAGTTATTAAAGGGAAGCTAAGGGATGTAAACTACACCACATCCAAAATGCTTAAAGTGAGCCTCTTATTCAAAGGGATTTGATGTGGGTGGTGGTGAACACAATGGTGAAGACAATGGTGTAGACAATGGTGCCGTTCTTTTTGCCTTGACTTGGATGATACCTTTTTACTTTGGTGGTGTAACATAAAACTTGCCCCTTTTTCAAAACTTGTCTTTCCTTGTTGGTGGTGTAACAATGAACATGTTTTAGCTTTGTTGACTATGTCATTTTGACCTATCTAGTGCGGATTTTGTGATATCTTGTGCATTTGTGTTCTGTGTCCGGGATGAGTATCATTGCCCCTTTGATGATGTCAAGAGGGGGAAAAGGCTAAACACACACTAGATAAGCATATCATTGATTAAACTCTTGCTTGTCGACTTAGTAGAATTATCTTGCTTACTAACTCTCTTGGTTTTGTTTGTCATATGCTTACTACCGTCACTTTTCTATATGTGCTATCATTGAAATCATTTGCCTTGGACTACACTTTTGAGGGGGAACTTATCTTTAGATTTATGTGTTCTTAAGGCTTGTCATCATCAAAGGGGGAATTTGTTGAGCTAGTTTGATTGATGATGACAAGCCTAACTAATGTATGTTTCTTAGTTAAGTTTTCAGGAAATCTCAAGTCTCCAAGCAAGAATAATCTCCAACCAAGAGTAGATGAAGAGTTGAAATGCCCAAGAAGAATTGAGTTGTAAAGAGTCGTCTATTGTAAAGGTAGTAGAGTATGGTACTTACAAATGCAACAGTCTTGGCAACCGTTACCTCACTTGTTCAGTGTAACAGTGAGGACGACTGTTGCACATGTCTGAAACTTTTCAAAGACTTTCTAAAACAAATCTTCCTGCTTCTTTTGAAAAGTTACTTGAACCATTCTTGAAATGATTTTGAACGTAATTTGAAGGTGATAAGAAGGAATCATTTGAAAGTG
>JAIUZE010045494.1:0-70738 GCA_022085475.1 Heliosperma pusillum | reverse complement strand
AAGTGAGCCTCTTATTCAAAGGGATTTGATGTGGGTGGTGGTGAACACAATGGTGAAGACAATGGTGTAGACAATGGTGCCGTTCTTTTTGCCTTGACTTGGATGATACCTTTTTACTTTGGTGGTGTAACATAAAACTTGCCCCTTTTTCAAAAACTTGTCTTTCCTTGTTGGTGGTGTAACAATGAACATGTTTTAGCTTTGTTGACTATGTCATTTTGACCTATCTAGTGCGGATTTTGTGATATCTTGTGCATTTGTGTTCTGTGTCCGGGATGAGTATCGTTGCCCCTTTGATGATGTCAAGAGGGGGAAAAGGCTAAACACACACTAGATAAGCATATCATTGATTAAACTCTTGCTTGTCGACTTAGTAGAATTATCTTGCTTACTAACTCTCTTGGTTTTGTTTGTCATATGCTTACTACCGTCACTTTTCTATATGTGCTATCATTGAAATCATTTGCCTTGGACTAAACTTTTGAGGGGGAACTTATCTTTAGATTTATGTGTTCTTAAGGCTTGTCATCATCAAAGGGGGAATTTGTTGAGCTAGTTTGATTGATGATGACAAGCCTAACTAATGTATGTTTCTTAGTTAAGTTTTCAGGAAATCTCAAGTCTCCAAGCAAGAATAATCTCCAACCAAGAGTAGATGAAGAGTTGAAATGCCCAAGAAGAATTGAGTTGTAATGAGTCGTCTATTGTAAAGGTAGTAGAGTATGGTACTTACAAATGCAACAGTCTTGGCAACCGTTACCTCACTTGTTCAGTGTAACAGTGAGGACGACTGTTGCACATGTCTGAAACTTTTCAAAGACTTTCTAAAACAAATCTTCCTGCTGCTTTTGAAAAGTTACTTGAACCATTCTTGAAATGATTTTGAACGTGATTTGAAGGTGATAAGAAGGAATCATTTGAAAGTGTTTTTCCTCATTTGCACAAACAAACTTTTTCTCAAAAAGAAAAGCAATGCTTGGCTTGTTCCCAAATGAGTTTGTCATCTTATGACTTTCACCCAAGGGTAAAATGTTTCCTGCATCTTGAGCAGCACACTTCTCTGAGACATTTTGTCACTTGTGAAAGCTTTGTGCAGGACATTCACTTTGCCCACTTGCTTGAGAATGGACTTTCTCAAGGCCCTTCTTTAACCTTTTCAAATCACCTCTTCCTCTATAAATAGAGAGCTCACCTCTCTCATTTCTTCAAGACTTTCCAGAGAAACCAAACTTACTGCATTGCAAATTTTCTTCAAAGTTTTTAAGCTTTTAATCTTTGCAAACTTTCTTCAAAGTCTTCAAAAGTTACAGACATGACAACTGTTGCGTTAAGTATTGTATTCTTCTATCTAGAATAGTTAGATCTTAATGAATTCGCCTTCGTTCTTTCCACAAGAACAAAATCAGGGAATTTGATCTTGTAACTTTCTTAGATGAAGAGTCGAGTTTGAGACGGAGTAGTCTTGAACTCATTTCGCAACCGGAGTAGGGTGTTGGTCCTTTTTATTGTAAGGGTCTTAGGTAGTCGGAGTAGATTACTTAATTGAATCAATAAGAAGAAGATTGGACGTAGGCCCTTCAAGTGGCTGAACCAATTCAAAACTCCTGTGTTGATTTCTTGTTTGTTTAATTTCCGCTGCACTTTTCTTTACTCGTTTGTTTCGCTCTCTGTCCAGTGCAACAGTCTCGAATACTGTT
Source organism: Heliosperma pusillum (assembly GCA_022085475.1). Lineage (NCBI taxonomy): Eukaryota > Viridiplantae > Streptophyta > Magnoliopsida > Caryophyllales > Caryophyllaceae > Heliosperma > Heliosperma pusillum. The sequence continues at coordinate 69,041 of JAIUZE010045494.1, read as the reverse complement.
ACTTTCGTGTTGTAGCCTTTACTTCATCTGCTAAAACGAACAAGTAACAGTCAGACTCACTGTGACAGTCACTTTACAGCAACTTTCCAATTTAGCATACACTCTTGATAACCTTGTTCATTCAGTGTATCCATTTGTTCTTCTCAACAACTATCAACTTTCTTTAAACAATAAAGATTAAGTTGAAATTTTTAAAGTGGTACCTAATTCACCCCCTCCCCCTCTTAGGTACTTGGAATCCAAACCCTTCAATCTTAATCATGCCAATTAATGACCCAGCAATTATGATTCATCGTCCTCTGTTGGGCTATAATTAAACAGTGTTCTTCAGCCTAAAAGGAATGGGCCAAGCTTGCCGGATAGTACTTTCCAAGTTTCAATAACAATGAGTAAAAAATGTACAGCGAAAATAAACTTTGTTAACTAACTAGATGTTTAAAGAACAATGACATTTGTAAATAACATAAAACACACGGGTATTTTTTATTCTAATAATAGCAATAATTTACGGAGTATATTGTTTGAAAAATAGCTCTTTAAATTCCGTTATGTCGAGTAATATACTTAGAAAACAGAAGTAAATAGTAACCAAATTATGGCGGAGCTTTGTATGTTCCTCCTATACTATTACAAATATTATTTTTGTTATTATCAAAATCGACATAGTATGAAATTTTAGATCACAATTACTTATTTATAAAGCGATTTTATATAACATTGTGTAAAACGGATTCAAATCACAAGGAAATCATTTTTCGTATTAGTATAAAAGTAATTATTAACAGCGAAATAAACTTCGTTAAGTAACTATGCTAGCCATTTGATCTAGTAAACCGGTCCACGATGCGCCCACTTAGAGTATGTCGTGTAATTCATCTAAATCGTACTTCTTCTGTTCTGATCATTAATTTATTTACCTTTTCTTTATTCTTTGTGAGAGCATTTTAATCAAAGACAAACAAATTATCAGGGCAAAGGAGCACAAGTTACAAACCATGTTTGACATTCAAGTATTCAACCCATCAACTCTTAGTGAATACTCAAACACATATCACTGCTATCTCCACAAATTATAGAATATAAGATAGATCTCACATCGCTATACGATCGTTTTCTATGAAAAAAAAAATCATTCATCTATTAGTATTAATTAAAGAGTAGTTTTTATATAGATGGACCATTTTCAGTGTAAGATCGACTCATACAATAATTATTGTAGTGTTACTCTGAAAAATCCTTATATTTTAAACTTGTAAATTGTACCTATGTATTAAGACTTTCTATAAATAGGCGAATTCTTATATGTAATGGATACTTTTCGTTACTAGCTGCAAGGGGAGAGTAAATAGACAAGCAAGTGAGAGAGGGGTTATGAGAAATTACAAACTTTTGACGGTCACAAGCGAGACTTTTTGTTATAAATAATGACCTTCCTAGCTAATCCATTATCACTAGATTAGGTACAAGACTACAAGTATTGGTGACACGAATGCAAGTCAAAACATATTCAATTCAAAGAGGAATTTTAGTAACATTAGAAGAAATTGGACCATAAGTCGTACAAGTTGCATATAAAACGTGTTATAGGAGCCCCCATTGCCTTTGTAGTAGTTCTTAATGGGGTCCTAGACTTAAAAACACTATTTTGCACCCTTTTAAAGTGGCCGAAAGTCTCTAATTGTTTTACTTTGATTCTAAAAGAAGTCGTGTTTAGAGAATTAGAGATTGAGTTAAATTAATTTTGGGTCATAATTGATACGCGTCAATTGTTTTATGCAACTTTTTATCCAAATCTCAGTTTATTATGTATATATATATATTTATATATGCACAAATTCTCATTTGTGACGGGACGACCCGTCACAAGCTTGCGACGGTTCGCCCTGTCACAAGCAAGACTTATTGATATATGTGGGATTGTGGACCTTGTGGTTGCGTATGTACGTTAAGTTGGTGCTTCACAATATGGTTAAGACACAGTCTATTCATTTTTTTGTGAGTGTATGTGATCATTTATTTATGTATGTACTTCCTCCATTCAACTTCACTCTACCACTTTCTTTTTTGTACACTATTCACAAACGATCATATAATTGCAATTTTCTCTCAATATATAAGTAAAAAATATATTCATGTGTGATCTTGTTTGATTCGTCTTTACGAGTACATTATTAATATCTAACTTTTATAATTTTTGCAAACACGTAGCTAACGATATTTACCGTGCAAAACTCGTCTCAGCAAATGTGAAAAAAAAATTTGATAGAGTGGAGTTGAATGGAGGAATATAATCTAATGTAGACATCTAAAAGCAATAATGTTATAATAATCATATATAGAAGTAATAATATAATATGGCTGCACCAGTGACTCAGGGGTGGACCCACATACAACAATGATGTAGCATTTGCTACACCAAAGCCTTGGAAATTATTGAGTAAACAAAAACTTGCTACATTATAAATATGTATTAATTAGTCATTAAATGACATAATGTCTCCCGTAAGCATTTTTCCTCATTATAATCTCAATTCCCATAGTATATTGGTACCATTAATGAGGTCTTTTTAATTACTCATTTATTCCTTCATTAATCATTGTTGTTTATTAGTTATTTTTTTTTTCAAAATCGCAAGGAAAGATTGTGATAAATGATGTTTACAAATTATATTGAAACTAATTTGACTGTCATTTTGATTATTTATTAGTCGATTTGTGATTAGAAAGTGATTTTCTAATAGTTATTGTTTGCTTGCTTGCTTTTTTTTTTATTATTATAAACTTAATTGTTTTGTATCTAGAGTTTGAGTTGGTTTTAATAGTACTTATATGAGTAAAATAAATGACTACATAGTTTCTACATGAAAGAACAAAAAAAACGGAAATTTGATAATATAGTATATACTGTATAAATTAAAGCATACATAAAATTGGGTCGTATACCAGTTTTAGATGTTTTCGAGTATTATAATTTTTTGCTACACCAAAAATTATCTCCTGGGTCCGACCCTGCAGTGACGTTATCACGTATTGAAAGAACTCAAAGTGGAAGACTCGGGGTTAGCTGTTACAGGATTACTCAAAGAATTTAATTCTAAAAGCTTCATCCATGGATGACTTTGAGTTCTTTCACATATTCCTTAAAGAATTAAGTACACCACGGAAATTTTGGGTCATCTACAAGACTACAAAAACAAATCAGGTAATATTAATCCTAAATGAAGCGATTTATAATAAAAATTACTCCTTAAACATCTTCCTCCTACCCAATAGTAGCTTCTCTATTGTCTACGACCGGCCACTTCTCAATCTCTCATTAGTCATCTCTTAGCACCGGCGTTCTCTACAACAAAATCTGTAAGTTTCCCTCGGATGACATCTTAGGAGAGAAGGTGAACGAGTGAAGAGAAAAGGAGGGAGCGTGAGGAGATAAGTGTTAAGAGAGAATATGAGGGAAAAAGATTGTTGTCTTTCTCATTAAGATGCAAGCTATTTATACAAACTTAGACTAACATAAGAGTTATCGACATAAGATTTATCTATGTTTAACATAAGAGTTATCATGTCTCGTAAATAGCCTTCGTCTTGTAATCATGACTCTAATACCCCCTCAAGCTGGAGCATGGAGATCGAGAGTGTCCAGCTTGCGGAGAATATAGGTGAATTGTTGTACTCCCAATGCTTTCGTGAAAATATCGGCAAGTTGTTCTTGAGTCGAGATATGTACCGGAGAGACGAAACCAGCGGTGATGGCATCCCGAACAAAATGACAGTCAATTTCGATGTGTTTTGTACGCTCATGAAACACCGGGTTTTGGGCGAGGTGCAAAGCCGATTGATTGTCACAATAGATGGCGATGGGTTTGGAGAAGACGACTCCCAAACCGGAAAGAAAACCATGAAGCCATTTTAATTCACAAACAAGATGAGCCATAGACCGATACTCAGCTTCAGTGGACGACAGAGACACGGTTTGTTGCTTTTTGGTTTTCCATGAAATAGGTGAGGAGCCGAGGGACACGAACCAACCGGTAACCGACTGACGTGAGGTTGGACAGCCAGCCCAGTCGGAATCACACCACCCAGAGAGAGTAAGATCACAATCGGACCGTAAAAGAATGCCTTGACCTGGACAACCTTTGAGATATCGCACAACACGAAGTGCAGCGGCCATATGTTCGGTCTGAGGTTTACTAAGAAAACGAGACAAAATATGAACGACGTAGGACAGGTCGGGCCGAGTAACGTCAAGATAAACAAGGCGACCCACGAGACGACGGTAGGACCCAACATCCTCGATACAAGCGCCTGTGGCTAACCCGAGCTGATGGTTTTGCTAAATGGGGGTAGCGACAGGTTTGGCCCCAAGAAGACCAGTTTCTGAGATAATATCGAGGGCATATTTTCGTTGACTGAGATAAATACCCTCTTTGCTACGTGCCACCTCCAAACCAAGGAAATATTTAAGGGGCCCCAAGTCGTTCATATAAAAACAATTTCCCAAGTAGGTTTTCAAATTGGCAATAGCAGCAGCGTCATTTCCCGCAATGACGAGGTCATCAACGTAAATAAGAACAAATAGTCGTACCTCGGCTTGTGTGAAGGAAAACAAAGAGTAGTCGGAGTAGGACTGAGTGAACCCATAGTCCTTCAGAGATGTAGCAAGTTTGGCAAACCAACATCGAGGGGCTTGTCAAAGACCGTACAAAGACTTCTTAAGACGGCAAACTTTCCCTTCCTTGCCTCGACTAAAACCGGGAGGGAGCCTCATATAAACTTCTTCATTCAAGTCACCGTGAAGAAAGGCGTTGTGAACATCCATTTGGTGTAGTTCCCAGTTTTTAACTGCTGCAACAGCTAGGAAGGCTCGAATGGTACCCATTTTGACCACGGGAGCAAATGTTTCCCCGTAATCTAACCCCTCCACTTGATGGTTGCCAAAGATGACAAGCCGTGCTTTCAGACGTTCGACAGAGCCGTCAGACCTGTATTTAATTTTATAGATCCATCGGCAACCAAGGACTTTCTTACCAGCGGGAAGGTCAGTGAGCTCCCATGTGTCATTACGTTCAAGAGCATTAATCTCAGATTTCATGGCCGCACACCATCCGTCATCACGTATGGCCTCCTTAAATGAGGGGGGCTCAACACCAATTGTCACAGCTGCAATAAAGTTACGGTGTTTTTCCGAAAAAGAATGACAGTCAATGTAGTTTGCTAAAGAAAAAGAGGTACCTGAGGACGACGGCGATGAGGCGGGTGAGCTATCGTCGGGAGATGGTGTGCGTGTGGTGTCTAGGAGATACCCGCGAAGCCGAGTGTTAGGGAACTTTAGACGATGTCCTCGACCAAGAGCAGAGTCGGCTGGTGAGGTAATCGTCCAAGTATCTGTGACAGGAATATCATGTATGGTAGGCGGATCATTGGGAAGAACAGTGGCTTCAGGTATAGTGGGCTCAGCCGAGGGACCTCCGTGACTAGACGTGTCGGACTCGATATCGGATCCATTAAATGGTTCATCGTACAAATCGGAAAGAGCAGAATTATCAGTGGATGGGCTTGCTGTGGTGAATGGAAAGTGAGTTTCATGAAAAACTACATCACGGGAGACGAAGTAGGCTTTAGTGTCAAGGTCGAAAAGTTTCCAACCCTTCTTGTCATTGGGATAGCCAACAAATATACACTTACTGATAAGCATTTAATTAGTCACGTTTTTCCCTCATTTTCGTCCCCATTTTGGTCCGTTTACACGGATTTGCGTGCCCTTGATTGCATTTGCTTCCCGATTTCCCGTACTATAAATGTCGGTCTTAATTTGTAGGAATTAAGGCGGAAATGAAGAAATCGGAGCAATAGGGTCTTGCATGAGTCGGGATTCGAAGATGAGATGAAGAAGTGAAGAGTTGAGTCATCAGGTGGCCCAGGCCGGTCCCCAGACCGGCGGCCGGTCCACCGGCCCAGACCACCACGCTACAAATGAAAGATGCTGAAAAAGTGAAGAAAAGGCCCAGGTAGCGGCGGCCGGCCTACCGGCGGCCGGACGACTACCCGGCCTGCGCCTACATCAGAAGCCATAGAGAGTGAAATGGTGCTCCAGGCCGGTGGGGGACCGGCGGCCGGTCGACCGGCCCAGACCCCCATTTTCCCATACTTAGAAGATTTTTGAGATTTTTGAAGGCAAAGTTCCTGGAGTCACTGATGTGTTCCAGGCCGGTCAGAGGCCCGGCGGCCGGTCGACCGGCCGGGAACACAAGACTGAAAAATTCGCCTCTTCTTCTAATTTCTTCCTTAATTTCGAGAGACCTATATATACCCCCCCTTATTTATTTTGTAAGCAGTTTTTGACATTCTACTTAGCACGAAACCCTAGAAATTTGTAACCCAAATTAATCCCTAATTACTCTCCTAATATTTCCCTAATCTAGTTTAGTTTCTCATTTCAAGTTGTTGATTCTAGTATTTCATTTCATTTCTTGGTGTTTGTATTGAAGATTTGGGTGAAGACATTCCCCCATATTCATCAATATAAGTTTTGTTTGGTATTAAATCTCTCACCTTTTTTATTGTTTTAGCAATCAATTTCCATTTCTAGTTTATAGTTCATCTTTTGATTGTTATCTTTATTCTTCTCATAGCATAATGTTGATTGAACTCCCCCTTCCCTTTAGTGCTTTGATTCCCTTTACCATGTGTGAGTAGATTATCCTCTAGGGTTTAGGGGGAGCCTAAGGGAGGATCATGTGGGGTATTAGGTTGGTTAATTAGTAAGTTTGTGGTAAATGATTTGGGTATTGCCCATATGAACACCAAGTGTTTGATGAAATGGGTGAACGAAAGTTGCCTTTTTATCAAACATGGTTTGATCTTCTCTTAAGCGACGGTGGTAGAGACGATTAGACTAAATGTTTATATGGGTGATTTGAGACAAATGCGATAGCTTTGTTGATGATTATCGATTGTTGAGACATTAGCAATCGATTTTACTCGAATTATTTACCCAATTGCTAGTTACCCGACTAACCCATTAAATCCCCCTAAGGTGAACCCTTCACCCTAGTCTTTCCCTTAATTGTTTTCATCTTTATTACTTAGCGATTACTTGTTTTTCCTAGTTTTTAGTTAACTTTCCAATCCGTCATATTTTAGGCTAGAATAGGATTCAATCGAACTAGTAGTTGACCCCACCATCCTCGTGGATTCGACCCCTTTATACTACTTTTATTGGGTTATTTTTGATGTTTGTTTTGACGACGAACCGATCATCAAATGGCGCCGTTGCCGGGGATGGCGTAAGGAAACTCGTAGTTTGTTTTGTGTCTTAGATTTAGCCAAGTTACTTGTTGTTTTTGTTGGTTTTTAGTTGTTAGATTATTTGTAGAGTGCCTTGCATTATTGTCTTTCCCTAGTGTGCCCAAAAACACACTAGGAGTCTAACTTGTTTTTGAGTTGCTTTGAGTGCATGCCTAGAGGTGAAGGTTTGTTCTTGAGCCATCCGGAACCCGAAAGGTTGTTTAGGACTCTCCGTGCCAATACACTTGCTCGGGTTAGGAATTCAAGAAGAGTTAGCCATCAACAAGTCAATACTTCAATTGCTTCTACATCCACTCCAACAATCGATTACCCACAAAACAACACCATTGAACCAATATTTGAAAACCCCTTCTACAATACACAACAAAATACACCACCAAATTCACCACCTACAATACCTCAACAACAAAATCAACCACAAATGACGACTTTACGTGATCGTAACCGTCCCAACCACGATGATACCCAATCTCCAATCAACTTCGGTGTCTTGGCCCCAAATAATTTTGAGATTCACCCGGCTCAAATGAGTTCTATTGAGAGGGATAGCTTTGGAGGCCTCCCCGATGAAGATGCTCATGCCCACTTGAGAAAGTTCAAAAGTACGGTAGGAATCATGAAAAGGAATGGGGTGCCCGAGGAAACCCTTTGCCTCATGTTGTTCCCATTTTCCCTCAAGGACCGGGCGGAGAGGTGGTTGAATAACCATCCTCCAAACACTTTCACCACTTGGGATGATTTGGCTAAGGAGTTTCTAAGTAAGTACTACCCCGCCTCCAAAACGGCGATGCTAAGAAACGAGATTACCACCTTCCAACAAGAGGATGGAGAGTCCTTGGGAGAAGCATGGGATCGGTTCATTGATTTACTTGCCCGATGCCCTCACCATGGAATTGCGGATTGGTATGTCACCCAAACCTTCTATCAAACTCTCCTCCCTCAAACCAAGGCCATGGTGAATGCTTCCGCGGGGGGAAGTTTTGATCATTTGAATGACCAACAAGGGGCGGCATTGATTAAGAAGATGGTTGAGTCGGAATCTAGCTATGGTACTAGTTCTAGAGGAAATAGCTTGAGAAGGAGTTCTAAGTACCCAAGTGAGAACTTCTCAAATGCGGATACCAATGCCAAGATTGATTTGCTCACACAAACTTTTACAAAGGGTTTTGCCGAGCTTCAAAAAGCTCAAAATCAAAGTCAAGGCCATCATGTGAATGAAGCTAGTGGGTCTTATGCACCTCCCATGGTGGAAGCTTATCAAACCCCCACTTGTGAAATTTGCAATGGATATGGACACACCTTTGAAGTTTGTGGGAACAATTTTTCTTATAGCAATGAAGGAGGCAAATGACTACCAACATGTGAATGCTTTTCAAGGAGTCAACAACAACCCACGGCCCTCAAGGCCTCAATTCCAAAATCAAGGAGCTTACAACCCAAACTCAAATTTCTATCATCCAAGCTCAAAATTTCACCCAAACATGAGTTACAAAAGCCAAAATGTCTTAAACCCTCAACACACACAAACTCAACCTTCCAACCCTCCGGGTTTTTCCCAACCTAGAGGAGGAGGTCAATTTTCTAGAGGAAACTATAACAATCAATTCAACAACTCTCAACAAGGTCAAGGATCAAATCAATTCCAAAATCAACAACTTCAATGATCAAGGTTACAATAACCAAGGTAACTTCCAAAACCAAGGTAATTGGAATCAAGGTCAAGGAAATTGGAATCAAAATCAAGGGAACCAAAACTTCAACAATCAAGGCCAAGGTAATTTTTACCAAGGCAATCAAAACAATCAAGCAAGCCAAGGGGTTCCCGATCAATCTTTCCAAGGCCAAGGGCCAAATTTCAACAACAACCAAGGGTCAAATTTCAACAATCAAGGTTCAAGGGGGCAACAAGGGAATTTTAACAACAACCAACAAGGAAACTTAACAATCAAAGAAACAACAACCAAGGGTCGAGTAGTCGGAATGACTATGCTTTTGCCCTTCCTTTGACAAATCAACCCCACCAAGAGAGTGATCCTTCAATAAGTGAAGTTTTGCAATTAGTCAAAAACATGGAAATCCAAAACAATTTGGCTTTGCAAAATGTCACTAATGCTCACAAAAAGGAGGTGAGAGAATTGGAAGCTAGGTTAGCTTCTCAAGCTTTGAACAATCCTCAAAGGCCTCCGGGAGGTCTACTTGCTCAAGGGAAAAGCTCCAAGGATGCTTCATCAAGCCACCATGCATGTGCGGTGACTTTAAGAAGTGGACTAGTGCTTGATAACCCCTACATGGATATGATGAATGATGAGATTCCAAATGATGAGCATGTTGAGGAAGGAGAAGAATTTGAAGAACCCATTGTGACTCCTACCTTGGAGTCAAAAGATGATGGCAAGGGTGAAGATGGTCAACCCAAAGAGGGAGAAGAAGGGTATGTCGAAATTATGCCTTATGAAGAGGAGATGAACAAGGATGTCAATGATGACGGAGTAGAGGTACAACCAATAGCAAGAGCTAAGGTAACCAAGAAAACTCCCATTCCAAAGGTATCTTTTAGTTCTCCACTTGTTGTTTCCGATATCCCCTACCCCTCTAGAGCTTTGAAAACTAAGGAAAACTTCAAGTTCACCCAATTTAGAAAAATGCTTGAGGGACTTGAAGTGACCTTACCTTTCACCGATGTTATATTGAACATGCCCACTTACTCAAAATTTCTAAAAGACATCTTGACTCATAAGAGAACTTTGGGTACCCAAGATGTTATGATTATGGAGGCGGAGTGTAGTGCTCTCCTCATTAATCCTAACTCTTTTAAAATGCCAAAAAAACTTGGGGACCCCGGAAGTTTCTCTATCCCTTGTGTTGTGGGGGGAGTCATGATTTCAAGGGCATTATGTGACAATGGTGCAAGTGTAAGTGTCATTCCCTTAACTATTGCTAAAAGAATTGGACTTGAAAGTTTAACCCACACTTCTATGACTCTACAACTAGCGGATAGGTCCGTTAAGCAACCTTTGGGTGTGCTTGAGGACGTACCCGTTAAAGTTGGCAAATTTTTGATCCCCACGGATTTCGTTGTCCTAGATATCCCGGAGGATAGCCACACTCCCATTATCCTTGGTAGGCCCTTTTTGGCTACCGGAGGTGTCCTCATTGATGTGAGGGACGGGCGGCTAACCTTTAGGGTGGGAAACGAAACCCTTGAATTTAATCTTCCAAATCTAGTGAAGGGACCAATGTTTCACAAGGCATGCTCGGTAGAGGTCATAGAGGAAGTGGTTGAGAAAGTGCATGAAGAGGAGAAGCATGAAGAAGAAGCTCTACAAGTGGCACTCCATGATGAGGAGATGGGAGATGACCACGAGGTAGATGATGAACTAATGAAGAAGGTGGAGGGCCTTCTCCCTCCAAAGGTACAACTTAAGCCCTTACCTCCCTCACTTAAGTACTCTTTTTTAGGTGAGGGAGAGACTTATCCCGTTATCATTAATGCTAATTTAAGTGAAGGCCAAGAACTTGAACTTTTGAAAGTCTTGAAAACTCATAGGGGTTCACTTGGATATAGCATTGATGATATCAAAGGGTTAAGTCCTAATCTTTGCATGCATAGGATTGTCTTGGAGGAGGGTAGCAAACCTAAGGTAGATGGGCTACGTAGGTTGAACCCTAAGATGGCGGAAGTGGTTAAAAGTGAGGTTATGAAGTTGTTAGAGGCCGGGATTATCTACCAAATAACCGATAGTTCTTGGGTGAGCCCCGTCCATGTAGTGCCCAAGAAAGGAGGGGTGACTATGGTGGAACAAGAGGATGGGACTCTCTTAGCTTCTAGACCCGTGACCGGGTGGCGGATGTGCATTGACTATCGCAAATTAAATGCCGCCACCCTCAAAGACCACTACCCCATCCCCTTTATTGACCAAATGCTTGAAAGGTTGGCGGGGCATTCTTACTATTCATTTCTAGATGGTTATTCCGGGTTTTTCCAAATCCCCATACACCCGGAAGACCAAGAGAAAACCACATTCACTTGTCCCATAGGAGTTTATGCTTATAGGAGGATGCCCTTTGGGCTTTGTAATGCTCCGGGGACTTTCCAAAGGTGTATGACGGCTATTTTTGCCGATTTTCTTGAGAAGAGTATGGAGGTCTTCATGGACGACTTTAGTGTCCATGGAGACTCATTTGATCTTGGGCTTTGAATTTGTCTAATGTTTTGCAAAGATGTGAGGAGCACAACCTCGTCCTCAATTGGGAGAAATGCCACTTTATGGTGGAGGAGGGGGTTGTGCTTGGTCACATCGTGTCTAAGAGAGGCATAGAAGTTGATATGGCTAAGGTTTCGGTAATAGAAAACTTGTCACCCCCTACTAATGTGAAGGGAGTGAGAAGCTTTCTAGGCCATGCGGGCTTTTACCGACGTTTCATCAAAGATTTTTCAAAAATAGCCAAGCCTTTAACTTCTCTTCTTCTCAAAGACACACCATTTGTATTTGATGAATTTTGCTTGAGTGCTTTTTGTAGGTTGAAGGAGGCTCTTGTGACGGCTCCCATAATCCGATCACCGGATTGGAGCCTTCCCTTCGAAGTTATGTGCGACGCCTCCGATTATGCGGTCGGGGCGGTGCTTGGCCAAGTTGTGGACAAGAAGCACCATGTAATCTATTACACAAGCAAAACTCTTGATCAAGCCCAAGTCAACTACTCTACGACGGAAAAGGAGATGCTAGCTATTGTTCATGCCGTGGAAAAGTTCCGGCAATACTGCAGCAGGAGCTCACCCAAGGGGCCTTGATGATCAAGCCACAAACAAGGCAAGCCTAACCCCAATGACCCCTCAGATGGAAGCTAGAGTTACAAGGTCCAAACAACAAGCTATGACAAGCCAAGACCAAACCATGACAAGCTACAACAGTAAGGGAGACAGTCCAAGACTCAACAACCCATGCCAAGCCCCAACACAACCCACATTACCCACACAAGACAGAAACAAAACCCTTCAGGCTCAGACAGACCAATTCACAAACCCTGTATCTAGGAGGTACACCAGAGCATCCCAACCACCCCCACCATGGCCTACCATCAAGCCAACCCACTAAGCTACAAGTTTTTCTAGGACAAATCCTTTTGAAGTCTAGTAAAAACCCATGAAACAGACACCTCAAGTTAGAGTCCAGCAAACCCATTAAAAACAGAGAAAGTACAAGGCAGTTTGTGGTTTCCTTTTGTTTAAGTCAACTTGTCATCGTCCAAGGCAGGTCTTATCTAAGTTATAATAAGAATAGAGAGTCCCAAGGAGCAGCAATACACCCAGGCAAGGCAGCAAGACAACAAGAGCAACAGATTTCCATTTCAGGAAAAATCCAAAACTGCTTTATTTGCTTTTGTTCAGTCTGTTTTCTTTTGTGTCTTGTGTCTGTTCTTATTAGTTGTTGAGCTCGTCCTAGTGTGAGGCTCTTAATTAGTGTCAGTAGAAGTAGTTTAGATCCTAAGCTAGCCCTTGGATGATCCATACATCTAATGGCTCACAAGATATCAACCTCTCTATATAAAGGGGTCTTGTATGACTGTTGTAGGCAGACTTTGATGAATGAATGAACTTTGAGAAATCCCTCAAAACTATCAAACTTGTGCTAAGAGCTGTAGTTTGAAGCAAGCCTGATACATCTTCAAGGTGTTTGATCAGTGCCTTGTATTGTGAGGCAAGTTATATCTGTGCATTGCTGTGATTAACTTACTTGCTGTTGAGTCTAGTCTAGGGTGTTTGTGCTTTGCTGTAACACTTGAAAACTGTCTCTAAACTAGTCTTTGAGTCCTTTTCTCTTGTGCCTTGCTGTAGAGGATTGTCTCCAAGTCATATCCCTTGTATATTTCAGCTAAAATAACTCACAATCCCTAAAACAACACCCCTTGTTACTTGATATTGTATTCAGTTTGAGTCAAGCTAATCAAGTCACTTAAAACTTGTGAACCTTAGTAGTTTACACTCCAAATTGGTTATCAGAGCTTTGGTTGAGAGTCTTAGTGAGTTCATTTTCCCTAACTACATTTACAAACACAAAAATAGCCCAATGAGTGAAGAGAGACTAGCAGGAGTAGAAGCAAGGATGGAGGATCTGGCTGGGATTGTAACCACCCTAACCATAACCTTGGACCAGGTTATAGGCAACCATTTGCTTGCTGGAGGAAGAGGTAGAGGACGTGGAAGAGGCCAAGGAGGAGGCAGAGGAAGGCCACCTGATGATGATGAGTATCCAGACTCAGATGACTCAACAAGAAGCAGAGCTTTCATCCACAGGAACACAGACAAGCATCTTAAGGTAGATATCCCTGAGTTTTCTGGTAGTCTTAATCCTGATGACTTATTAGAATGGCTTAGAGAAGTAGAAAGGATCTTTGAATACAAGGGATACAATGATTCCAAGTCTTTTAAAGTAGCCATCCTTAAACTGAAAGGGTATGCTTCCCTTTGGTATGAGACTATGAAAGGGTTACGGGCTAGGGAGGGTAAGGAACCCATCAAGTCTTGGACTAAACTGAAAAAGAAACTGTTAGACAAATTTGTTGCTAAGGATTACACCCAGGATCTGTTTATCAAGTTATCTAAGTTGAAACAAGGAGACAAACCTGTTGAATCTTATCTGAGGGAGTTTGAACAACTCACCTTACCATGTGATATAAATGAGAAACCTGAGCAAAGGATTGCTAGGTACTTAGAGGGTCTAGATAAGAACATTGCTAACAAGGTTAGGATGCAACCTCTGTGGTCATTTGATGATGTTGTCAACCTATCTCTGAGAATTGAGAAGATAGGGAAGAATAAGCCTGCTACACCAAAACCTGTTAGGCCTTTTCAAACCAGACCTTATAGTGGGTTTAGAGCCATGGATACCCCTAAGACAACACCCCCACCTACCTTAGACAAGGGTAAGGGCATCATGGGTCAAAAGTCAAGCACTTCATTGACTGAGAACAGAATTAGGTGCTTCCAATGTCAAGGCTATGGACATTTCAGGAAGGATTGCCCTTCTAAGAAAACCTTAACTATCATGGAAGTGGAGGCTTGGGAGAAAGAGGGTCTAGTTGAGTATGAGAGGGATGAGCCTGAGGTTGAAGAAGTGGCGAGTGAGGAAGAAGAGTCTAGTCAGGAGGCAATAGTGGCACTCCCTGACACAGCCACAGCTTAGTCTTATGGAGAGTAATGCATTCACAACAGATACCTTTGAAGGAGGATCAAAGGTCCCTCATTTTCAGGAGCAGATGTACCATACAAGGGAGGGTTTGTAACCTTATTATAGATGGAGGTAGTTTTACCAATGTGGCTTCTGTTACTATGGTTGATAAGCTGAAGTTGAGCACTCAAGATCACCCTTACCTCTATAAGTTGAGATGGATGAGTAAGGGAGCAGAGGTTAAGGTGGATAAGCAATGCATGGTCCCTTTCTCCATTGGCAGTGTGTACAAGGATGAAGTATTGTGTGATGTGGTTCCAATAGATGCCTGTCACTTGCTATTAGGAAGGCCATGGGAGTTTGATAAAAGCTCCATACACCAAGGAAGAAGCAATACCTATTCTTTCAAGCATGGGAGCAGGAAGGTGACATTAGCCCCCTTGCCACCTCACCAGAAGAGCTATGGAAGTCCAAGTATGGCTGAGGATTTTAGTGGAGTTGTATTTCTATCTGAGTCAGCAATGGTCAAGGAGTGTAGTGAGGAGCAACCTATAGTAATGCTGCTATCAAAGGAAGTTCAGGAGGAAGAGTCTAAGGTGATCCCTGCAGATGTTAAGCCCCTCATTGATCAGTTCAAGGAAGTGTTTCCAGAGGAACTTCCTGATGGCTTACCCCCTTTGAGAGGGATTGAACACCAGATAGACCTTGTGCCAGGGTCTGTACTACCTAATAGACCAGCCTACAGATGTGATCCTAAGGCTACACAAGAGCTACAAAAGCAAGTTGGAGAGTTGATGAGTAAAGGGTTGGTAAGGGAGTCATTAAGCCCTTGTGCTGTGCCTGCATTGTTGGTTCCTAAGAAGGATGGGACTTGGAGGATGTGCATAGATAGCAGGGCTATCAACAACATCACAGTCAAGTATAGGTTCCCTATACCTAGGCTTGATGACATGTTGGGTGAGCTAAGTGGCTCAAGGTTCTTTTCTAAGATTGACTTGAGGCAAGGTTACCATCAATTGAGGATCAGAGAAGGAGATGAGTGGAAGACAGCCTTCAAAACAAAGCATGGCCTTTATGAGTGGCTTGTCATGCCCTTTGGCCTGTCAAATGCCCCAAGTACCTTCATGAGATTGATGACAGAAGTGCTTAGGCCTTGCCTAGGGAGATTTGTGGTGGTATACTTTGATGATATCCTCATCTACACAAGAGCAAGGATGATCATTTGAGGCATCTTGAGACTGTGTTTGAAATACTTAAGGAGAGCAAGCTCTTTGGGAAGCTTGAGAAGTGCACCTTCATGACTGAGGAAGTCAAGTTTCTAGGATATGTGGTATCTGGTAGAGGCATTTCAGTTGATCAAGACAAGATCATGGCAGTCCAGTCTTGGCCTATCCCTAGGAGTATTACAGAAGTAAGGGGATTCCATGGCTTAGCATCCTTCTACAGAAGATTCATTAAGGACTTTAGCACCATTGCAGCACCTCTCACTGAGTGCATGAAGAAGGGAGAGTTCACTTGGACTGAGAATGCTTTACAGGCTTTCAAACACATGAAGAAGCTCTTGTGCAGTGCACCTATCCTAAGATTGCCAAACTTTGATTGCCTATTTGAGGTTGAATGTGATGCAAGTGGAGTGGGAATTGGAGCTGTCCTCATCCAAGAGAAGAAACCTGTAGCCTACTTTAGTGAAAAGCTAAGTGGTGCCAAGCTAAACTATTCTACATATGATAAAGAGTTCTATGCTCTTGTCAGAGCTCTGAGGCATTGGAGTCATTACCTGAAGCCCAAACCTTTTGTCTTACACTCTGATCATGAGGCATTGAAGTACATAGGAGGCCAGCATAAGCTCAGTCACAGACATGCTAAGTGGGTGGAGTTCCTTCAGTCATTCACCTTTTCTAGCAAGTACAAAGAGGGCAAGCAAAATGTGGTGGCTGATGCATTGTCTAGGAGGTACACTCTGTTATCAACTATGGAACAAAGGGTTCTTGGCTTTGAGTTTATGAAGGACATGTATCAAGAAGATCCAGACTTTGCAGAAGATTGGTTAGCACAGAAAGAGGGAACAAGAACCATTGACTCACCATACACTTTGCAAAATGGATTCTTGTTTAAAGGAAACAAGTTGTGTGTTCCCAGAGGATCTTATAGGAACCTATTGATCAAGGAGGTACATGGGAGTGGCCTTGGAGGACACTTTGGGGTTCAGAAAACTGTGGACATACTACAAGATCAATTCCACTGGCCTAAGATGATGGGAGAAGTTCAAATAGTGCTCAGAAGGTGTGGAGTTTGTCAAAAGGCCAAGAGTTCTTTCCAAGCAGGACCTTACACTCCCCTACCAGTCCCATGTAGGCCTTGGGAGGATGTTAGTATGGATTTCATAATGGCATTGCCTAGGACAGCAAGAGGGAAGGATTCTATCATGGTGGTTGTGGATAGGTTCAGTAAGATGGCACATTTCATTGCATGCAAGAAGACTGAGGATGCTGTGAGTGTAGCAGAGCTATACCTTGATGAGGTAGTGAGGTTACATGGAGTTCCAAGGACCATTGTGTCTGACAGAGACACAAAGTTTATGAGCCATTTCTGGAGGACATTGTGGAAACTGCTTAACACTAGGTTATTGTTTAGTACCTCCCATCACCCTCAAACTGATGGCCAAACTGAGGTGACTAACAAGACCTTGGGAAGAATCTTGAGGTGTATAGTCAGCAAATCTCTCAAGGATTGGGACTTGAAGTTGGCTCAAGCAGAGTTCTCTTTCAATAGAGCTCCATCAGCAGCCACAGGCCACTCCCCCTTTGAAGTGGTCTATGGTACTAACCCCTTAATGCCTTTGAGTTTGTCTAATGTGTGCAGGTCAGAAGTCCACTATGATGCCAAGAAGAGGGTGGAACAAATGTTAAAACTCCATGAATCAGTAAGGAAACAAATTGAGAAAGCTAATGATCTGTACAAGAAGAATGCCAAGGTTCCTAAGACCAAGAAAGACTTTGCACCAGGAGATCTAGTATGGATCAACCTAAGGAAAGAAAGGTTCCCTTCCAAGAGAAAGAACAAGCTAGAGCCAAGAGCAGATGGTCCTTTTCAAGTCATAGAGAAGATAGGTCCCAATGCCTACAAAATTGATCTACCCGGAGAGTATGCAGTCCATGGGACATTCAATGTTGGAGATCTTAGTCCTTTCTTTGAAGACTCTGAGGGAGAAGAAGACACAGGCTTGAGGTCAAGCCCTTTTCAACCTGGGGAGGCTGCAGCAGGAGCTCACCCAAGGGGCCTTGATGATCAAGCCACAAACAAGGCAAGCCTAACCCCAATGACCCCTCAGATGGAAGCTAGAGTTACAAGGTCCAAACAACAAGCTATGACAAGCCAAGACCAAGCCATGCCAAGCTACAACAGTGAGGGAGACAGTCCAAGACTCAACAACCCATGCCAAGCCCCAACACAACCCACATTACCCACACAAGACAGAAACAAAACCCTTCAGGCTCAGACAGACCAATTCACAAACCCTGTATCTAGGAGGTACACCAGAGCATCCCAACCACCCCCACCATGGCCTACCATCAAGCCAACCCACTAAGCTACAAGTTTGTCCAGGACAAATCCTTTTGAAGTCTAGTAAAAACCCATGAAACAGACACCCCAAGTTAGAGTCCAGCAAACCCATTAAAAACAGAGAAAGTACAAGGCAGTTTGTGGTTTCCTTTTGTTTAAGTCAACTTGTCCTCGTCCAAGGCAGGTCTTATCTATGTCCTAATAAGAGTAGGGAGTCCCAAGGAGCAGCAACACATCCAGGCAAAGCAACAAGGCAACAAGAACAACAGATTTCCATTTCAGGAAAACTCCAAAACTGCTTTATTTGCTTTTTGTTCAGTCTGTTTTTGTGTCTTGTGTCTGTTCTTTATAGTTGTTGAGCTCGTCCTATTATGAGGCTCTTAATTAGTGTCAGTAGTAGTAGTTTGAATCCTAAGTTGGCCCTTGGATGATCTGTGCATCCAATGGCTCACAAGTTATCAGCCCCTCTATATAAAGAGGTCTTGTATGTTTGTTTGAGCAGACTTTATGAATGAATGAACTTTGAGAAATCCCTCAAAACTATCAAACTTGTGCTAAGAGCTGTAGTTTGAAGCAAGCCTGATACATCTTCAAGGTGTTTGATCAGTGCCTTGTATTGTGAGTCAAGTTATATCTGTGCATTGCTGTGATTAACTTACTTGCTGTTGAGTCTAGTCTAGGGTGTTTGTGCTTTGCTGTAACACTTGAAAACTGTCTCTAAACTAGTCTTTGAGTCCTTTTCTCTTGTGCCTTGCTGTAGAGGATTGTCTCCAAGTCATATCCCTTGTATCTTTCAGCTAAAATAACTCACAATCCCTAAAACAACACCCCTTGTTACTTGATATTGTATTCAGTTTGAGTCAAGCTAATCAAGTCACTTAAAACTTGTGAACCTTAGTAGTTTACACTCCAAATACTTTGTTGGTGCTAAGGTTGTGGTATACTCGGATCACTCCGCTTTGAGGCAATTGTTAGTGAAAAAGGATGCAAAACCAAGGCTCTTGAGGTGGGTTCTTCTACTTCAAGAGTTTGACTTGGAAATTAAAGACAAGGCGGGGTCGGAGAATGTTGTTGCCGACCACCTATCTAGATTGACTACCGAAGATCATGGGTTGAAGGATGAGAGTGGCCCGATCAATGAGTGGTTGAGAGAAGATAGTTTGATGATGATAGGTGGTAAATCACCATGGTTTGCGGACTTGGCAAATTTGATTGTGAGCGGGTTCATTCCGGAGGAGTTGGATGCTAGAGCTAGGAGGAAGTTGAAGCATGACTCAAAACGCTATTTTTGGAATGACCCACATCTTTTTCGCAAGTGTGGTGATGGCATGTTCCGAAGATGTGTTCCTAGAGAAGAAGGTATGGAGATAGTTGATAGAATTCACAACTCGGCCTATGGGGGCCACCTTGGTACATCTCGCACCATTGCAAAGGTGTTACAAGGTGGTTTCTATTGGCCATCTATGTTCAAGGATATCCACTACTTTGTCAAATCTTGTGATCGGTGCCAAAGAACGGGGAATATTAGTCAAAGGAATGAGATGCCCCTTCAAAACATTCTTGAGATTGAGCTTTTTGATTGTTGGGGAGTTGATTTCATGGGACCATTTCCCAACTCTTGCGGGAATGAGTACATTTTGGTAGCGGTGGACTATGTGTCCAAGTGGATTGATGTAACACCCGGAAATGTACCCTATTTTTCTAGTAGAAATATTTTACGAAATCTTTTCAGCGAATTTAAGTTTTAAATTAGCTTTTTATGTTTCGAGTCGAATTTAGAATTTCCGAGTTCGTATTTGGAATTTCTGTGAGATTCCATGAAAATCCCGTTTTAAGGCGAGTTTGACTTTTCTTGACTTGTGAGTCGAGTTTGACTTTTCTTGACTTTTGAGTCGAGTTTGACTTTTCTTGAATTTTAAGTCGTCTTTGTCTTTTCTTTGACTTTTCTTGAATTTTAAGTCGTCTTTGACTTTTCTTGAAATTTTAAGTCGTCTTTGACTTTTCTTGAAATTTTAAGTCGTCTTTGACTTTTCTTGAATTTTAAGTCGTCTTTGAATTTTCTTGACTTTGGAACCGTCTTTGACTTTCGTTGACTTTTCCACTTACTCACCCTATATATACTCCCTCATAACCTAACTCCCTCACAACTCAATCTCCTTCTTCTTCCTCATACAAACCACCAAAACTAGCCTCCATATTTGCTCAAGTCTTAATATCGATCCTACGCCTTCATTTCTTGCTCAAATTCACGTAAGTTCGTCTTATTCTTCCCCTCTCATCTTCCTCTATCCGTTTTGGTAATAAAATCACCGTCTTTCTCGCTTTTTAAATTATCCGTCTTTCTCAAGGTGAAAGATATTCATCTTTTATTATCTAATTGTTTGTAGGTGGAGACTAGGAAAGCTTAGTAACCGTTTAAAGACGCGTAAAGGTAACGGTGAAGGGTTACTCGGTATCATTTACGTGTTTTACCTGATTTCCATGTTAGAGTTCGTATTTAGAATACATTTAGAAAGCCTAGGAATTATGATATTGATGATGATTGATGTTAGTTGATGATTGTTGATGATAAATATTGATTGTTGATAGTTAATAGAAGTAGATTATGAGAATTGAAAATAAAAGGATTGAATTTATCTTGAAGGTTCACGGGTGATTTGGTAACACATCTCACGGTCGTGAGATGTCATTTCACGGTCGTGACTTGCGCAGTTTCACTGCACTGACCCTTTTTGGTAGAATGATCATATCTCCTTCGTTACTTACTTGTTTTGGGCTTGTGACCACTCGTTGGAACCCTAAGAGGTTAAGCTATCACCTCCACTTGGAATTTATGAATTCCCATGACTAGAACTCTAGTTATGATTGTTTGAAGTGGACCCTTGTTTTCGTTGGTTTCCAAACAACATTGTTTTGGAGAGGTGATCTATGATTTTATCCCTTATGCTTCATAAACTTGTTCTAATGCTTATGTATCATGTATTGACTCATGTTTATCATATTTAAACTTTTATGATTCCCTATTCACATGTTTTGTGACGGTTTTTGGTATGTTCCCACTTTGAGTCGGTTTTTACAAATGATACGGTTTGAGCACTATTTTGTCTTGTGCTTTGTACTCTCATTCCCTTGGCTACCTTCCCGTTCGTAAGGCTGGAATGTCGGAACGGAGAGGTATCCTACTGCTTAAATGCATGTGTTAGTGGGCATACGACGACGTTGTTGGGAGTTGAACGCTATGCGTTGATCGACCCGGCCGTCAAATGTTGTATACTTGCGAGGTGGTGTTATTTGCATGTAGCGTACCGCTTGTTATGAGGCTTGAGCTCTTTTCCGCCTCTTTCGTGAATTGATCTAACCGAATTTGGGGTACTCGGCATATATATTGTAAGCCCGAGTCTTGGATGCGAAATGCTTTATCGCATGTCGAATCGGAACATGCTTTATTCCGAGAGTCTGGCCAGATTTAGACTAGGAACGTATTATTATCGTCGTCCTACCAGGAGGAAATTAGTCTACATACGCGAAATGCTTTATCGTGTATGCGTTCCGGGAAATGCTTTATTCCGTGGATGCCTTTTAATCATACTTGCCATGTACACGATGCTAGTGCGTTTCATTTACCGTGAGAGTTGTCGTTTTGTGTCGTTGTCTTTGAATGCTTGATTTCATGATTTTATTCATGGTCATTGCATGACTTGGCAGCGTCAAGGTCTTGGTTCGTGAATGGATGATAATATGTTGGATTTATTGTGGTCATCGCATGACTTGGAATGGTATGTTTGTCGAGTCTCAATCTTATCAATCTTATACCGCTAACGGTGAGATGCAAGCCCTAGTGAGCGTATTCGATTGCCTAAGAGTCGATTGCCTAAGAGTGTCTTTCCAAAGTCTTTGAATATCATGATGGATTCGGATTTGTGCCTCTTATGTTCTTATCATTATCTATAGAATTGCCTATCTATTCTTATTGCAACTCACATGTATATATATATATGCATGCTTTACTTTTGTATTTTCTTATATGTACGTTTGATGTGATATGACTGTGACACCCTCAAATTTGCGGAAAGAAAAAAAATAATTTAAATACATAATGAAGGTGTCTGAAATAAAAAGGTCATTACAAAACGGAAACAATGTTATACAAAAGAAATATACAAGACGGGAGACATATCTCCCGTATAAATACGGAAATAAAACGAGTCTATACTAATATACAATCTAAGAACCGAATATAGGTCCAAGGTAAATACTTCGCTCGCTAGCTCGTCAATGTACCCCAAATATGCATTCACCACCTGTTCGACCGCATTAAATATAAACACGGAAGCCACAGTCAGTGGGGAGTAACTCCGAGTCCTCCCAGCCACGAAATGTTGAGTTTAATGAAACATGAATAACATAAAAGCAATGTATATAAAGAATACAAAACCTTAACATATATGATATGCTTTTCATGTTATGAAACATATAACTAACAAATAACCTAGCATGTGAAAGCTATCATGTGAAACCGATAATAAACTACAACTCGAGGTAGGGAAGCTGGTATGCTAGCTCAGAGGTTCCTCTCAGAAACATGGCCGTGATACACTCAAACCCTAATCAACACGTAATCATGTGAATCAGTTAACAATCGGTAATCCAAACTCTATCAATCTTAGCCGGCTTGCATCTCACCTTCTAAAACTCATAGAATCATACAAACATGAACGACCAATACTTCTACAAACAGGCATAAGTTCTTAGAACCGTCAATAGTCATCTGTAACTCGAGGCTATACCACAAGGTAGGAAAACATCCTAGTCCTAGACTGATCAGACCTAGCGACAACAGCTATTCCGTTCCCCGTCCCATGACCTAACCGTCTATGAGAAACTCTACTAGGCGACCCCCTAAGCAGAGATGGCTAGTACTTAAGCTGGCTCCAGTCCCAACACGGATCAGGCAGCCATGCCCCGACTTGGATATAAACCCACCAAGCCGGGACACAAAAGCTATCAAGCTGTGAACTCCATATGCTCGTTAAAGATAGTACGAGCCTATCAATGTCATGGTCCAAGCTACTCATTTAGAATTAGAAGGGTCAAGACGCCATATATCCATAATTCTCTATGGGTACTTAGTCAACACGACACCAACCATATAATCAAAACAGTCACGGGAAAAACATCCTATCATGTGACTATTTGCATATAAATCATAATCAAATATCATATCGCCTCATATCTACTAAGGCTAATTCAATAATTAAATACCACCTTCCTTGAAGACAAATCCCCGACCCTAGTCCCGCGACGGGTCATCAGTCAAATCGGGGCTGACTAGATCTTAGTTTGACCAAACCCGTTGGATCAAACCGGCTAGAAACAGAGTCTTTATCACATAGACATAAAAGCAACATATTCATTACATGTTATTTTATTAAAACTTTTAACATGTGAATTATTATATCATACCCAAAACCCGTTTGACTAAAAGGATATTAAATTAAACTACGGTCTCGTCTTATAATTTCTAACATGTGCGAAATAATAATTTAATGAAAAACCTTTTTAATTAAATATTTTACTTATTAATATTTCTCGCTTGCTAATTATTACAAAACGCGATAAAAATGACGATAACTCAAAAACCGTCACAAGTCCCAAAGTGGGACCCACGGGCTGAGTTGGGCCGGACCCCACATGGGCCTGGATGGGCCCCACGGCCTGTTTTGACAAAAGTGGGCTGTTTTGCTTAAATTTCTAAAATCGATTTCTAATATTTTCCCGCATGCTTTAACATAATTAAAACCCGTCAAAACAACAACATAACAATCAAACATTGACACAACCACCAAAGACCAACCCCGGACCAAATCCAGACCGGGCTGGACCGGCCTGAACCGGTCTGACCAGGCCTGAACCGGCCGGTCTGGTTCGGTTTTCAGCCCCATTTTCCGGCCACCCAACACGGTCCAACAACCACCACTCCAATTAAATTCTAACATGTTTTTAATTAACAAACATCAATTTTAACAACCAATTTAACCATCCAACATACAAAAAAAATCATCATTATGAAGAAATCATAAAAATGTAACAAGAACACTAACATATTTATAAATTTCCTACAACATAATAAAATTTACCACTTATCATGTTACTAACTAAAAATCATAAAATCATAATCATATGAACAACAACTAAAGATGAACCAAAAACTAAAGAAAACCCAAGCTATGTAACATATATCCGTCGAGTAACTCGGAATCGTTACCTTAGCTAGCTAAAATCAAGTAGCACCAAAATAATAAGAACTAAGAACTAAGAAACCCGTCTTCTAGTCTTCTCCTAAGATATACGAGTCACCAAACTCGTCTTCAAATCTTCCCCTATAAGAAATGACAAGAAAACATTATTAGAACTTAAAATATGATTTTCCATAATTAAAGTCTTGAAAACGATTTTGACGGAATTGAATCAATAAACCGTACTTGAAGATGAGCGCGAAGAGGAGAGTCTAGAAATATAAATTAGGATGGATTTAATTAAGAAATGAAGTTTTTATGAAGGTTTTGCTCAATAACGATGAAGAACAATTGATGAACGACGAAGAACACGAAGAACGATTAAAGAAAGTGATGTTTTGATCTTTATTTGATTTATTGTAAGATGAAAAGTTGTTTGTGAGTAAAGAAGAGTGGATGAGCCGTGTAATTATAGGCAAGAATAGATGTCGAGTTTTGAAATTGTTGTTACGTAATTGACTCGCGTTTAATAATTATTTTACGGTAAACGATTAAATATAATTAACGATAAAGTTAATTACACCAAATATCTAGATATTATGATATTGTATTCAAAAGTAATGAAAATATCAAGCCTAAGAGAGGAGAAAGAAGACGTGTGAAATGGTGAGAAAGCGGATCTGTTTTGAGCGATTTGCGTAATTTTCGTTAACTGATCGATAAAGTTGAAAATATCTAAGATATTCTTATTAGTTTAGTCAAAAGAATTAAAATAGCTAATGTGAGTGGAAAACAAGTGACATGGGGCGTGTGACTCATGTCAAAGTCGTGTTTCGGAACTTAAGTTGACCCGGGAATAGTTAAATGACGTTTGGGTTAAAACCGTAAAAGTTATTCTTTAATTCCGAATAAATTCAAAATAATTATATTAAATTATGATAAATCTTAATAAATCTTAATAAAAATAAATCAAAAATATTATTTTTTAAATAAAATTTCGGTCTTCAAACTTACAAGGCGAGTCGGGAAAAGTCAACGAAAGTCAAAGTCGACTTAAAAGTCGAGAAAAGTCAAAAATGACCAAAAACGGTCTTTTCATGAAATTTCTCAGAAATTCCAAATACGAACGCGGAATTTCAAAATACGACTCGAAACAATAAATTCTATTTTAAAAACTTAAGTTCTACTGAAAAGTGTTAGTAAATATTTTCACTAGAAAAATAGGGTATATTTCGGGTTGTTACAAATAAAATATATTCCAAATAGGATAATTATTTTTTTCTTCGGTTTTTTTTTGTAGTTAAGAGTGATTGCAGTCACGTGGCATAGGTTTTTTAGAAGATGATATGAATATATTTTTTTTTAATCAGTATGTTTTTTTTTGAGAACAAGTAACAACATTAAAGTACCTAATGATACAACCATGTACGTTGTCATAATTTTTAGATCGTTGTTCAAATGGAATAAAAGTAAATGTTTGGAAAATGTATGTACTTGAGATATTAAATTAACGATCATGATAAAAAAAATTGCATACAATTTTAGGAAAATTTTTATGAAGTTAAATAGTTAGTTGCACACGGACAGTATAAATTTTACGTTAAAAACTAATTGCTAAGACGCTTTAATGTAAAATTTAATTAACTTGAATGACAAATAAATATATATTTTTGTATGGTTTATATGTAGAAGAGCAAAGTTAATTTGATTTAAAACCAAATTGCTTAGTAGTTAAAATAGATATAGGGTAAGTATATATGGAAGAAAATATTTAATAAAATACATGTTTCAAAAAGCAAAATATATAAATTACCGGAGCTGTTTGTAAGTAAACTCGCATCGAGATGTTACTTGTTGACAAACAGATTTATAATATTATCTTTTCGTTGCCATCTACTGTATATGCAATTTAGTTACTGAACATCGTTGTCACGGAATATGAATTTTTAATATCGTGTCATCAGGATGGGAAATGACATGTCTACGACATTTTCATTTGTTATTTTACTGATTAATTATTTCAGAAGTAGTTCTCATACATAAATTCAGAAAAGGTTGAGAACTGTTTACTACATACACATATAACTACAAAGAGAAAAACTTGTTCGATGGACAAAATAAACACGTAGTGATTTCATAAGTAATATTTTAGTCCTAAACGTCTGCTTCTTTAATATGCTGCGGACGGAAAAGTACTTGTTTCACTGGACCACTTGGTACGTACGACCACATCTTTATCACAAATTCTCGATCCTTTATTCTGTTCATCGTTTCATCAATCAAGGATCGTCTCTCCTAAAACAGGGGAATAATAACGGTAAGCGTTATCAATCATAATATAGTATTAACTAATTACATATTAGTAGTCCGAGAAATTTGTGGAAAAAATATTACCTCCGGTCCTAAAGCAATAAGTTCGGTGGTTCTTTTTCTTATAATCACCTCAGCTAGCGAATCATAAAGTGTAATGTGTGTTTCACCAGTGTTGTCGGCGAAAACTACCGCAAGAGCACATCTATTAATGTAAAAAAAAAGCAAATAGCAATTATATTAGATATGCTTTGTAAAATTAAATAGTAATGGTAGTTTAAGTAGTTCGTTTAAAACACCTACGTTTGATTTGAAATGGCATTATGACGTTTTTGAAGGGTTCTGTAACGATTTTCAACAGATTTGAATTACATAATTTTCAAGATCTCATGCATGTTAATTATTAAGATTAAACAAAATGGTGATTAGCAAACTTACTTAGATGCGGAAGAATTCCAATAATATGCTAATAAAAAGAAGTATAATAAAACCCAAATCGCAGCTTTCTTGAATAATAATATAATCTGTGAGACCGTCTCACGTACACTAACGCCCCAAATGTTGCGCCTCTACCGGTATCCACACAATATGAGTGTGTATGCTAGTACACACTTTATGGGCAATTTTCTTCCCTCTTACTTCCCTTGAGATTTTGCTCTCTAGAAAAACTCATGATAAACCCCTCCCTCGATATCTCTTTATATAGGGAGTTCAAGGGAATCCTAGACCATCTAGGATTAGGAAAGTATAATAAGAATAATAAATATTATTCTTATTCCTTTAATAATTAATCAATATTAATTATAATATTGCCCAAAACTCATCTAGTGTGTGACCCTGTAGGACTGACTAATACTACCCGAGTCCCAACTCATTTAGGACTCAGGCTACAAGCGGCTCCTAGCAGAACATTGTAGCCACATAGAATTAATCAGTTATACAATATTACGGACATATGGGCATACTAACTCCTTCAGTCTCCCACTTGCACTTATGTCCTATAAGGCATCATAATCTCTTTGCTTCTATCTCTACATATGAGAATAGGGTAGGCGAAGTATCATCCCTATAAATCTCAATCTCTTTTCTCGAATCTCTGAGCTGAATTGTTACAACAGACGACTGACTTTCACCTCGTCTGGGCATGACCATGCACTTACACCATTCACACTCTTCGAGAGGCCGAAGATGATAAATTTCTTTCACAAAGAAGGAGCAAATCCCATCTTGTCTAACCACATCCTATCACATGTTCCATGACAAGTCCAACCATCACCTTTATAGCCACCAGTCACGGTTGACGTTTGGTGATGTCAAAACTAGCACTTCACATGTACAGAATAGTGAAAGACTCAGGTCTAAAGACTACCAATTACGGTGAAAGAAACTTTGTTGACACTAAGCAAAACCTTAACAAAGTTCTTTGGCGGGCCAGTCTAATACATATTCCCAACATGTATCAATGTGCCTGGTTTGATATCGCAATATCAATGAGTTACGGAACATAGTCATCAACCAACTCACATACTAATCATTATAAGGCATAAGTGTCCCTTTCACTATGCAATGATTAGAGACTTATATAAATACATTATTTTTTAAAACAGAGTTCCATAACCAAGTCACGCACTTGGTAATCTGTTTAAACAATGTATACTATTTTGGGACAAACATTCAATTATACTATAATTAAATGCAAAATCAATTCTTTTATCATATAAAAGAAACATGTCATACAAACATATCAATCATGTCGAACATAACCTCCCACTGAAATAAAGACCTCTCGGTACTATCAAGACCACTTGCTAATGCGTCTTATACAAATCGCAGTATTATGACTTTTCATATTATAGCCGCGAAAGAGGTTTTGTACGGGACATGCAACAATTGCATCAGTCATTATCTTGTATATGTTTATTTTACCTTATCTAAATAAAGTAAACTCAATAACACGCATTTGATTCATAAATCAAATGTACTCTCTGTTTCTTCATAAGCAACAAAGTATATAGTGTGTATAGGTTTGATTTTTCAAACCAAACACTCTATTTGATGCTTCATAAGCAACAAAGTACTCATTTTGTTGTAAAATTAGTCATAGCAACGTGCTTGAAACCATTTCAGCATGCAATTACTTTTGATATAAACAAAATGTGTCCACATTACAATCGGGAACCATACTTGTCTATTTGAAGTTGATATCAATGTAACACGCTTACAATGATTACTTCATCACAAGAAGAACACTTTCTTGGTTCTTTAATATGAAGATTTTCACATGTTATTCATAACAGTCACAAGGACTAGATTGATATTTTACTCGTCATACGAGCGCATAACAAACAACATCTTTTCTAATAAGTCTCCACGAGACAACAAAATGTCGTTTCTTGAAAAAATATGTCAAATACATACCAAATCATAAAAGAGAGTATACTCTCACTAGTTTCCTTGTACACACAATACTACCATCATCTCAAAGAAATCAAAACCATTTTGAATTACTTTGTTAAGATCGATGATTCCAATCTTTGGATACTGGTTTCGGTCTATAAATAAACCTTTAAAACTTTCTCATTACCTAGCGCTCCATAATTACATGAATATTAAGATGTGTCTTACACAACTTATTGCATATTTCCATTTAAGGAAAACTATATTATTCACGTACGCCTCCTGTCAAACTCATCTCATGAATAATGACATTTGCTAGGAGAATCCAAACACTATATGGTTATGACACCACCGGGTGTATCAATCAAAGTCCATACATTATAATGATATATGAAATCATTTTGGATTCATGGCCTCAAGCCATTTTACACTTGTAGAGTTGGAGCCTATCATTGCTTCCTTTAAAGGTCAAACTTATGCGGGGCTTAATCACAAGTGATACATCCATGAATCATTTTTCAAGATTATACTACTCCCACTATTTCTTTAGAGAACTATCTCATTAGAGAATCATTTCAAGTAACAAACTATTTGTACTTGAATGACGGGCGGATGTAATAATCAATATTAGAATACCCCGTAAAGTACATGTCAGAAATTTGAGACTAAATTTCAGAAAACTATTTTATTAAAAGATTAAAAGTCTCAAATATCAATAAAATACTACATGAACCATTTCAATCACATATCTTATATGCAATGTATTTTCATTGACCTAGATGGAAACAATATTAAAGGTGTGTACCAAGATACTTTAGAGCGCATAACTCCAAAAATAACGAGATCTGCATGACTCATCATAGATAGAACCATATCAAAATAAAGTTCTTATTCTCTTATAAGACATAACATTTCACAAATATTAAGAAAACGGTCATCATCAAATATAAATAGTATGATATTTCCCATTTGGGGCTAACCCGCATGTTTATGTCTTAAAGACATCCCCAAAAGACCTCAAACTAACTTAGCTTGTGATGTCCTTTAAAGAAAACAAATTTTCTCTAATATTCTTATAGTGAAACTTACACCGTCTCTTTAAGACTAGTAGTGAAACAATTTCATTCCTATTATGATGGTCATATACACTTGATTCAAGCCTCCCATTTCGATCAAATCGAACAATGTTGATCGACTTCCTAAGTTGATCTCTTACTTCAATCTGATTCTATTTTAAACTTTTAAAACAATCAGACTTTATGTTCATCATATGAACATATACATAATTACTGAAAATAGTAATTACATTGAAGTATTATAATCTCATACCTTAGCAGCATGACTTATTCAACCCACACATATCTGAATATGTGTGATCAAACTAGTTGGTCGCCCTTTTACTACAGTTAGTTAGAGCACCTTAAATCCTTTTAGCATCTAAACAAACTACACTTGCCTTAATTGATCCAAATCAATAAGGCCTAGAAATCCATCATCATGGAACTTCTACACGTGTTTCTCGTTTCATGGCTCAAAAGACATTGTTGTAAGCGTGTGAAACTTGGATCATAAGACTTGAACCCTTTGCATTACATGTTATAGATTAGATTGAACAAAACTAAAATTGTCTTAACCAGAAAAAGAACAACATTTGTTCTTTATAAAATATTAATTCAATTTATGTTTAAACATGAAAAGAATTAACATTCTACTAATGACATTGTATGAATAACTTTTATTCAAATCTAGTTTTTAACAATATAACATTCAAATAAATAAATTATACGCAAAATGCAACAACATTTGTTCATTATACACGTACATTTATCGTATTCTTTACCATGTCTCTACTACCACAGGTCATTACATCATTATGTAAATACCATCTTTGGTATCTTATACCTTATAGTAGAATATTCTTAGTAACTTTTACTTCTATAACATGCAATTCCAGTTTGAAGTCATACTTCAATAACTTTCGCAGATCTTCGAGACACTTTTATGAGCTACCTTTCCAATGTTATTTGTCATTACATTAATGACGGTAATTACTAAATGATTTCCATACCTATAGACATTGATCTTAAGGTAGGCCTTGACAACGATTGTCCTTCCCTTTACCATTATCAGTGTCTAAGCTCATATCTGAAAGCCTCTTTGCTAATTAACTCATAGAACATTAGTTTCTGAATCTTCTTGATACAAGACTCGAGTGTCTTATGTCACTAAGTGAGAAATTTGCTTAATTTACGTGCCCAATTCATAATGAACGGACTGTAACTTAAGATATAACTGAAACAATTTCAGTCATCAACCTTTGATAATAAGGGTATCCAATTACTCAAAAATTATCAATATAATTATGTCATAATAATGACGAATGAAGTAACTGGATCATCTCACATATTTTTCTCACTAAGCGGGAACAATTCCATTATTTTAGACAATCGACATATATGGTATGAATTGTCATCTTTATGACTTTCGCTATATAGTCTAAACTATGCATTAGCATTGAATATGGTTTGCTAGAAATTCTCTTTTGAAGATAAGCCTCACTTTGCATAATTGAGAACAATTCTCAGATAAACCAATCTATGAATTTGAACGATTCAAACCCATTTGAAAAACATGACAATAATGACATCTTACAACTATCAACATATGCAAAAATAATTCAATATATTAATAAACTGTGATGATCTTAACCGATTTAAGACACACAATTTGTACGACATTCTTAAACAATTTTAAGATAAAACTACTACACACATAACCCTCATATGTGCATAGTATTCTAGGATCCCTAATCATATATAACGTGAGTGAGCTTTGGCTCATCGCCCAAATTACACATATCAAGGTAGCCATCAAATGTCAATCGCATCAAATGCGACTCCTAGTCGTCATGTAACATTTTATGTGACTTGACTATTTGCCCCAAAGTCCAAAACTGTTTTGATAACTTTGTTAAGTGTACCAAATCTCACGTGTACGTGGATAACTGTTACCCACCTGCTCAGCTTACATAGAAAGAGTACTCTACTTTGGCAGACAATACTTCCAACGATATAAGTTTTTTACAGTCGTTAATTTGGAAGGACATTACTTAATATTTTAATTGAGGGAAGGTGGAGTCAAACATGACAAATGTCCTAAATATGACGCTAGTTCTCTTAAGGAAAATGGTATAAGGGAACCTAGCCGTTCTAATTTACACACAAAGCTTTAATTATTCATTAAACATCACATTATACAAATGTAATATACAAGCAATTGTAAATTAGAACAAGTCATGTTAAGAACTCCAAAAACGATTCATAATCGTCAACAATTCAAAATTGTAGTTTTTGAACATCTTATGGAAAAACGTAATAACATAGGTATCATGATCATATCATACTATGTATAAAACTAATAAAAATTCAAAATTAAATCAATACAACCATTTTAACAATGAATCAATCAATCAAATTGATTAAATCACAAAACCAATTATGAATAAACAAAAATCATAATTTTAAATTAAAAAGCACCTGAAAGTCTAACAAGACGTCAGAATTTGGCTTACAAACGGCGACCTTGCTATGCAGTCTTGTTTAGAACGTCGTTTACACTCGAAAAACACTATTTTAAAGCCAAACTCCGACAATCAAAACTGATGAACAGTAACTTACCAAAGCGCGCGTGATTAGTAACCGTGAACAGTAATTTTGCTTTAATCAATTTAGAGCAGTACACACGTAATTAAACCATTTAATCACCTAATCAAATTAGGGTTTGTTACATATCTAATCTAATTAGATCCAATCAAATTGGGATTTTAAGACTATCTTAAAATTGGGTTTCCAACAATAAATTAGGGGTTTTCTTAAATAAATTGAATTAGGGTTCCTTCTAATCAAATTAAAGGAATTCATCATAATATCAAATATTATGATACAATACAAAATCTAACATGATACAACCCTAAATTTAATATTTAACAACATACAACAATTGTATGCAATTGAACTAATTCAATTCAAAACTCCAATCTGGAAACTCAAAAATAAACACAAAGATACAACAATTATATCTAAAGGTGCAATCTTTTAATCTAATAATTAACAATACATGTTCGCTCTGATACCACTGAAGGGTTCTGTAACGATTTTCAACAGATTTGAATTACAGAATTTCCAAGATCTCATGCATGTTAAGTATTAAGATTAAACAAAAGGGTGATTAGCAAACTTACTTGGATGCGGAATAATTCCAATAATATGCTAATAAAAAGAAGTATAATAAAACCCAAATCGCAGCTTCTTGAATAATAATATAATCTGTGAGACCGTCTCACGTACACTAACGCCCCAAATGTTGCGCCTCTACCGGTATCCGCACAATATGAGTGTGTATGCTAGTACAAACTTTATGGGCAATTTTCTTCCATCTTACTTCCCTTGAGATTTTGCTCTCTTGGAAAAACTCATGATAAACCCCTCCCTCTATATCTCTTTATATATGGAGTTCAAGGGAATCCTAAACCATCTAGGATTAGGAAAGTATAATAAGAATAATAAATATTATTCTTATTCCTTTAATAATTAATCAATATTAATTATAATATTGCCGAAAACTCATCTAGTTTGTGACCCTGTAGGACTGACTAATACTACCCGAGTCCCAACTCATTTAGGACTCAGACTACAAGCGGCTCCTAGCAGAACATTGTAGCCACATAGAATTAATCAGTTATACAATATTACGGACATATGGGCATACTAACTCCTTCAGTTTTTCTCCAGCATCACAGTAAAAGGGTTCTCCCAACGCGGTGGCTGTTTCTTCCTTACAAATACTACAGGTGGTGTATGCAAAAATTATCTGGATTTAATACAGATTGTATTTTTCCTTTGATTTGTATAGTTTTCCCTTCCTAAAAATTCGTACGAAATAGCAAACGATGAATATATGGAAAAGATACAAGTTGATAAATTTGATCAGCTTGACAAATTTGTATAAAGCATTACCGGTTGATTTACAAGAGATCCTATTGGCAGTAGTAGTAGTCGTACTTCTTCGGTTGACATGGCTTGACGTGCTGAAGTCTACCCCAATAACATTTGAGCGAAAATCATTACGCAATTGCTGAAGTGTCTCTTTGTTGTTAATTGCCCTAAATTTAGGTAACATTAAGGTAATTAATGTTGTAATATATAAATGCAACAAATACAAATGTTATATACCATGTTCGCAGGGCTTCTGCGGCAGGAGCAACATTATCTAATCTTATGGACGAAAATCGTGTAGTACCCCAGCAACCTCCCGTGCAGTTAAACAACGATCATATATTTGTCTAAAATGTAATCTACACATTACAATATATAAACATATCCCCTTATCCAGAAGCTTTAACGCGAGTTATATGAATTAAAGGTAGCGATTCTATGACCCTGGCAATTTTTTCGATCGATTCTAAAGCAAGTCTACGCCAAGCAGTTACAACTACTGGTTGCATCCTGTAAATGTATAGGCCAAATAAATAGAAAGAACTCCAAAAAATATACATGTCACTGAAAAAAAGCATTTCATTTGAAGCTTACGTCTGGTCAACAATCACTATGTCTCTTGCATCTTGGTTTTCACCCGTTGTTCTGCTTGTGATTGTTCTTAGGGAACTAACAGAAATGGCTATACCAAGTAAATCTGTAAGAAGAAAAAAAAACATTTATGATGATTTTTCTTTGCTTTCTACAAGGTAGTTTACACGAATAAATCTGAAAGTACATACCAAAGCGTTCTCGTCGGTCGAGACAATCTGTTACCGAGTTTACTGGCATCCAATGCGTCCGTTGCACCTCAGCCGGACCAAGATCGACTATCTGTATACCTCTTCGTAGGTACATCTGGTACATATGATTATTAGTTCTGAACTGTTCAGGAATGATTTTAATTATTGGATTTGGAATCTCATATTCATGACCTTCATGGAAAACGTCTTTATAAAAAGCAATATCCTCCTCGAAGATAGTAGCTGCCATTTCTGTTCCCTGTTACATATGAAAATATAGTAGATCATATAGTTTTTAAACAAATTCGTTTCAAGTAATTATATTCTGTATATGGTTTGATACCTCATTGTCACTAAATAGCAAATTCTGAAGTGTTTTCTCTCCTTCCAACCTTTTTTTAGATGCGGATAGGGACTCAAGGCGCACAACAACGACAACGTTACGGCTACGATCGGTCAAGGAAGCAAGAGAAATTCTTGAAGGAGTCATTTTAATCTATAAATCGTGAATACTAATGTAAGACATAGAATTCAGAAAGTGTTAAACAAAGAAAAATTCAAAATCGACAAGTAAACTAAAAAAATAGTACTAACTTTAAAGCATACGTATAAAATAGTATGGCAAAGTTATAGTCATGTGCTTATAATTGTAGTATGCATTTCAAAATGAACAATAGTGTACGATGTTCTTTCTATTTTTATAACAAAAAGCGTACAGAACTATGCAAAGGAAAAGTAAAGTTTACGTCAGAGGTTCTAGCTGTTGTAGAGAAAGAAATGTAAAATCAGTTATTGAAGGCAGTAAGATGTGGCACTATTGCGAGCCATATGACAACCTTTTGATTAATAAATTTGAAGTAAATTTTGAAACAAAACAAATTAGATAAAAAAAATATATAAGATAATAAGCATGAGAAAATATGCGTAATAACATTACTGAGTAAGAAAATTACCCACGAAATTTTGTTTAGTATTGTAAAGATATGCATTGAGATCTATCTATATGTATGCACTTCTTTAGGCTACATAATCTATTTGTTAAGCCTTTAATTGTCGGTGAAAGTGTTATGCAAGAGTACAACGGCAGTTATAGTGGACTTACGTGCTAATGAGAAAAGCATAATATATAGCAGACGGTGAACGAAGACAAGATTCGACATATGTGTATTTCTACTTGATTAATATGAATTGGAGAATTTATATAATGGATATGTGGTTCCTTTCCATTTGAAAAGGAAATTTGTCTATAGTAGATAGATGAAGCGATATCAAAGGTATAAAACCATTTTTTTTCCTTGGAAACATTGCAAAGGTAACCGTAGATATTAGAAATTTCTTAAAGATAAGGACGTGAAGTAATTCATGTAAGCAACGATGATATAATATCAACAAGGCAGTAAGTGTTACAAATGTTCTCATCGAAATTTACTACTATATGAAGTAGCAGGTAAGAGAATTTAGAGCAAACTCATAACATATAAATAATAATAAATTGATAAGTAGTATAAATTATGTATAGTAACACAACAGTGAAAAAAGATCTATAAAAACGTCACAAATTACTGCTTATATTTGCATCTATAGTTATCTAGCGTTATGAAGTACTTCATAGCATACAATATTTCTTGTACGTCTCCAACTGTCATCAAAAGTACTATGCGGAAGGATGGCAACAGTGACATCGGAACTTTGTGTTGCTCTGGAAAGAGCCACGTATAGTTGACCATGGGAGAAGACAGGACGAGGTAGATATATGCCAACCCTACTAAGTGTCTGCCCTTGTGCTTTATTTATAGTCATTGCAAAACTAAACCTAATAAGGAACTGCTTTCTCTTGAACTGAAATGGAAATTTGTCAGCAGGGGATGGCTGCAGTGAAATTCTAGGTATAAAAACTCTTTCGCCTTTGTGATGACCGGCGATGATCGCAGCATCCATAACATTTTGATGAAAACCTTTGCAAATAAGTCTTGTACCGTTACAAAGTCCAGAAGTAGGATCTAAATTTCGTAATAATATAACGGGGCTATTCTTTTTAAGCACCAATAAATGTGGTGGAAGACCGCTTGATTGCAAAGTATTAAGAAATTCTGTTGGATATTGCTCTGTTGTCA
Organism: Heliosperma pusillum; assembly: GCA_022085475.1. NCBI lineage: Eukaryota > Viridiplantae > Streptophyta > Magnoliopsida > Caryophyllales > Caryophyllaceae > Heliosperma > Heliosperma pusillum. The sequence goes on along the minus strand of JAIUZE010045494.1, from coordinate 32,164 downwards.
CGTCTGAAGCTTCATCAAAGCTCTTGTATGTGAACGATTCTCCTTCTTGTATAGAAACTAACATAGAATTTATCATCTGCGTGTCGTCATTCTTCGGAGTCAATATTTCTCTTGTCGTCATCAATGATGGATTTGTAGTAATTTGTTGTACATCAGGATAAATTGTTGCAACCAGTCGTTCTATTAGTGCAGGTTCCTCTGTTCCTGATATGGCGATTGATCTTGGTAATTTAATGTCTTTTCCATTTTCATAAGGATGAGAACCATCACCAACTCTTAAAACGAAGTCACCAAATGCTGGATCACGCAGTGCACACATATTTATAGTTAAATGTATTTTTTCAAGTTTAGTCCACAAAGGAGACATCACAAAACTTGCATTGACTGCCTCATGTAATGTACTTTTGGGTATAACTGGCAGTACCTGTCGAAAGTCTCCTCCAAATACAACTACTTTGCCACCGAAAAGAAAGTCATTTGAACAAATGTCCCGCATGGTATTTTCAAAATGCTCGATTGATTGTCGTTTTGCCATGGGCGCTTCATCCCAAATGATCAACTTACATGCACGAATCAGTTCTGCTAAACAACTTTGTTTTGAAATTTGCGAGCTCTTATTTTGATCAATATCAAGAGGAATCTTGAATCGAGAATTTGCAGTTCTACCACCAGAAAGATTGGCTGCCGCAATACCTGAACTCGCAACCGCAATTGCAATTATACCTTTTATTCTAAGATTCGCAAGCAGTGTTGTATACAGAAAAGTTTTTTCTGTGCCACCAGGTCCATCCAAGAAAAAAGAACCCTTTTCATTTTCAATAACTCTTCTGTAAATTGTATTGTAAGCACAACGTTGTTCGGTGTTTAACATGTCCACCGCACGTACTTCTTCGGAACTTATAGGAGTATTTAATTCTTCTTCAATTTCTTTCATGCCAGAACGACGGAAATCTTTTTCATCCAGTTTCAGGTCACCGAAATCAAAACTACTGAAGTTTTTCCCCATCGATTCAACTATGAAACAAATATTTCTAAGAGTCATCTGCAATACTTTTCGTCGATGTGACGGAAACGCATATGCATAGTCTTCTGATAACCCGTTGTAAAATTTATCCCAGAGTAATCTTGGGTTATTCGGATTACAGTAAATGAGCAAAGTGAAAATAATCTACGAAGAGCGCCTGGCATTTGATAACGAGAAGCTTCTTCTAAGCACTGTTCTATAGAATTATCAGCCTCAAGTAGACCGCGTCTATAGGCCGAATCGCGAAACGAATTACACATTATGCCATTTACGGACAAAAGGTCGTCAAAAGAAGTGGGTCCTCGAACATTTGATAGCAGAAGACGTAAATAGTAACGTTCTCCTTCAGAAGGATTTGCATATACCAAACGGCCTAACGCAAATCCTTTATCTCTCGAAGTCCAGAATTTGTCTTTTTTTCGATTATGCCATACGTAATATTCTGGAAATTGACTATATAACAACGTCTGCGCGAAAACATCACTTACATTCTGCTCAAAGAAAGCCGTTAACATTGTTCTTTTACGTGCGTCGTCATCCAAAACACTACTAAGGTTTTCCCAAGGACGAAAACTTACAGTTTGCATGTTCGGTAGATGTACCTGTAAAGGAACAACGTTAGGATGTATTTCATTTAAATGAAATCCATAAATTCTCCATGCGACTTCAGGTGGAGAAATCCAACGAGCCGATTAGTAGGCAGTGATCTCGTCAAATGATGACTGACTGCTAGAATCAGTAAGAGCAAACGATACACGATCATGCCCGTTATACACATACTTGTACATGTACTTAACGGCTTTAATCGTCGAACACATTTCCACGTTTAGGTGACAGTCGTACTTTGCTAATAAAAAAGGGTTGTAAGGAACGACCCACCTATTGTCTAATTGGGATCCACGGACGTTTACATGAACACCTGTATCCCTTCGACGGTATATAGGATACAAATCACGACCATTTGTTGTTGTATCTGCAAATGCACGGGGATAATTATTCTTACACCAACCGTCTTTCATGCAGGAATTTGTAGGGTTTTCTCTACCGCAAGGTCCATGCATCATATGACGTACAACACAAGAGTACAAGTGATGATTTTCTTCAGCGTTATGCAACTCAGCGCAGACAAATTCGTCATATTGGTCAGATGTTCTTATCTTACTATTAGAATCTAAAATAATTAAAAAATGTGCATGCGGTAGACCTCTTTTTTGAAATTCAACAACGTAAACGTACCCCGCAACATTGCCAAATATTTTTCGCACGGAAATATCTTTCTTCAACTCAAATAATTTTGCTCTGAAAACCCGAGAAACAAGATCATGTCTGTTTTGCGGTTCCTCATAAGGTGATAGTTCACGCTCAATTTCTGGCCAACGAGGATTGCATGTCATTGTCATAAATATATCTGGCTTCCCATACCGTTGCACCACAGTCATTGAACAAAGGTATCGACGTCTAAAATCGCGATCACATCCAATGAAGCTTGCCGGTAATATGAAAGAACGACCAATATTAGTGCCATATCTTTGTCCAGCGGCATGACTGTCAATAACCCCTTGATATAGATCTGAACGAATTAGATTCTGATTATTGCGTATGTAGTCAAGTCGAGTGGTTTCAATTTTGATGTACATATCGACTGTATATTGTTGGAGAATACGACCACTTCTTAACAATAAAGAAGAATCGGTTGGGCAAATTTGAAGTTGATAGCAGTAATACTCCCTACAAGACACTTTTTTTTTCCGAATCAGAAGTACCTGCAATTGAAAGTAAAACAACGCTAAAAACACATTGGCTAAGGCATTTTTTTTGAGAAAACGAAATCTGATGCACATGTGCAAACCTTGGTCTTCATTTTCAAGTAAGTCATCTGCTGTTTGTATAAGAACCTCATTTATAGGAAAATACGGGCATTCAGGGCGACGTAAGGATTTGCGCTAGCTCGGTAGATACGCCAATGCCATCCTGTTTCGCCAAAAGGAAACAAGATAGGGTATTGTAATGGATCATAGCAACCATAGTAATGTAATATTCTATGACTTGTACCGGAGTTTGCATATACAACTATATCATGCCAAGGAGGTTGCAAAGAATTTTCGTCTTCAATCCAAATGGCTGCAACTTGTGAGGTCGTAGGACCATTATGAGTCCTTTGATCTTGAATTGGATCCGATTTTATTACAATTCGGCTGCCGTTATCTATACCTACGTTCCTGCAAAAATTAATAAACTATGACGCATATATTTATTTTGGAGTTTATGCAGTTAACGATCAGATAATACCAGACTCGGATTGGCGTTTTCAGTGTTAATAAGTAGTAGTCCAAGAAAATCTATCTTTGTTCATGCATAAAAAAAACTTAACACAATTATATACATGTACTTACCTTAAACTTAACGTACAGAATGATGTAGTACGATCTCCTTTAAACTGACGGTGTCAATGATAAAAAGTGCAGTCGTAGAGAACGTAATTTGTGGTAAGATGTGAAACAAATAGGATCTTTAAAGGCGAGAGGAAAAAGATTTGAGTTATTCTTAGTTATTATATGAATAGTATAGGGAAAATTCCAATAAGTACATGCAACAAAGAAACAATTTCAGAGCAATTTTACAAAACATCAGCAGAAAAGAGACACATATACACATAATTACTTCTAATAGTAATAGGTGGCAGCAACTGTCTGTGTTGTTAACATGCAGATAAAGCTAGAAAGCGGCAGGAAAAGACATGGGACTTGTATAGATGTCATACTCATCTCTTTTGAAATGTAATTGCAACAGAAGAGTACACTTGGAAGCCACATGCACGAACCTGCATATGACAGAAAAGGACAAGAGTTATATGACTGTAAGAAGACAAAAAATAACCTAATTTATTAGTACGTTGATATTTACGAAGTGCCTTTTGTTTAAGAAAATATTAATTTTCCGGAATATGCTGAAAGACTGAATTAAGTACCTGGTCATCTCTTTTGAAATGTAATTGCAACAGAAGAGTACACTTGGAAGCCACATGCATGAACCTGCATATGACAGAAAAGGACAAGAGTTATATGACAGCAAGAAGACCAAAAATAACTTAAGTTATTAGTACGTTGATATTTACGAAGTGCCTTTTGTTTAAGAAAATATTAATTTTCCGAAATATGCTGAAAGACTGAATTAAGTACCTGGTAACTCAAAGTTAATAAACGAGGGGGACAAGTCATATTCAGGCTCACTATCTACCCAGGTATGAACATCCTCTGTAACCATGGAGCTCGTGGGGGACAAGTCATATTCAGAATCAGCAACCGCGTCGCAGCATTTATGCTTAGGCTCAGGGAGTCCCAAATCTTCAGCAACTCCAGGGAGTATTCATCTAATGGGTTATGAACAAATTCAGAAGAAAACCATGTATAGTACATAAGGCTATCAAAATTAAAAATTTCGTCAATAATTTGCAGAATTATAACTTGGTACCACTTTTGAAAGCGAAATTGCTAGATAATAATGTAATGTTCAATACCAACAGAAAACTAACCTTAAACAACGCAGTTAATTGTACTTGATTTAGTCCGCTAACACATAGGACGGTTTCAAGTAGTTGTGAAGAGAAGAATCCATGAGAATAAAGGTTCCCGAAGGATAGTGAATGACGTTTTTGTAAATAGGGAATAGGGAAAAATAAGTCAAGCGGTGGTGGGGGAGGATGCAAGAATTGGGAATGATGAATGCTACTAAATGGCAAACATAAATAGGAACTGTCGGATTAACCACCAAACACTCGTGTATAAATTGATAAAAGCATAGTCATTAAGCTAAAATGTCGTCCATCGAAACAATAGAAGTAACTTACATGAGAAAAAGAAAAAAAATCAAAACATTAGTTTGCAGGCAATGTAGAAATGATGTCCATTTTAACCTGCAAAAATTAATAAACTATGACGCATATATTTATTTTGGAGTTTATGCAGTTAACGATTAGATAATACCAGACTCGGATTGACGTTTTCAATGTTAATAAGTAGTAGTCCAAGGAAATCTATCTTTGTTCATGCATAAATTTTTTTTAACACAATTATATACATGTACTTACCTTAAACTTAATGTACAGAATGATGTAGTAAGATCTCCTTTAAACTGACGGTGTCAATGATAAAAAGTGCAGTCGTAGAGAATGTAATTTGTGGTAAGATGTGAAACAAATAGGATCTTTAAAGGCGAGAGGAAAAAGATTTGAGTTATTCTTAGTTATTATATGAATAGTATAGGGAAAATTCCAATAAGTACATGCAACAAAGAAACGATTTCAGAGTAATCTTACAAAACATCAGCAGAAAAGAGACACATATACACATAATTACTTCTAATAGTAATAGGTGGCAGCAACTGGCTGTGTTGTTAACATGCAGATAAAGCTAGAAAGCGGCAGGAAAAGACATGGGACTTGTATAGATGGCATACTCATCTCTTTTGAAATGTAAATGCAACAGAAGAGTGCACTTGGAAGCCACATGCATGAACCTGCATATGACAGAAAAGGACAAGAGTTATATGACAGTAAGAAGACCAAAAATAACCTAACTTATTAGGACGTTGATATTTACGAAGTGCCTTTTGTTTAAGAAAATATTAATTTTCCGGAATATGCTGAAATACTGAATTAAGTACCTGGTAACTCAAAGTTAATAAACGAGGGGGACAAGTCATATTCAGGCTCACTATCTACCCAGGTATGAACATCCTCTGTAACCATGGAGCTCGTGGGGGACAAGTCATATTCAGAATCAGCAACCGCGTCGCAGCATTTATGCTTAGGCTTAGGGAGTCCCAAATCTTCAGCAACTCCAGGGAGTATTCATCTAATGGGTTATGAACAAATTCAGAAGAAAACCATGTATAGTACATAAGGCTATCAAAATTAAAAATTTCGTCAATAATTTGCCGAATTATAACTTGGTACCACTTTTGAAAGCGAAATTTCTGGAAAATAATGTAATGTTCAATACCAACAGAAAACTAACCTTAAACAAAGCAGTTAATTGTACTTGATTTAGTCCGCTAACACATAGGACGGTTTCAAGTAGTTGTGAAGAGAAGATTCCATGAGAATAAAGGTTCCCGAAGGATAATGAATGGCGTTTTTGTAAATAGGGAATAGGGAAAAATAAGTCAAGCGGTGGTGGGGGAGGATACAAGAATTGGGAATGATGAATGCTTCTGAATGACAAACATAAATAGAAATTGTCGGATTAACCACCAAACACTCGTGTATAAATTGGTAAAAGCATAGTCATTAAGCTAAAATGTCGTCCATCAAAACAATAGAAGTAACTTACATGAGAAAAAGAAAAAAAATCAAAACATTAGTTTGCAGGCAATGTAGAAATGATGTCCATATTAACCTGCAAAAAATTAATAAACTATGACGCATATATTTATTTTGGAGTTTATGCAGTTAACGATCAGATAATTCAGACTCGGATTGACGTTTTCAATGTTAATAAGTAGTAGTCCAAGGAAATCTATCTTTGTTCATGCATAAATTTTTTTTAACACAATTATATACATGTACTTACCTTAAACTTAATGTACAGAATGATGTAGTAAGATCTCCTTTAAACTGACGGTGTCAATGATAAAAAGTGCAGTCGTAGAGAATGTAATTTGTGGTAAGATGTGAAACAAATAGGATCTTTAAAGGCGAGAGGAAAAAGATTTGAGTTATTCTTAGTTATTATATGAATAGTATAGGGAAAATTCCAATAAGTACATGCAACAAAGAAACAATTTCAGAGTAATCTTACAAAACATCAGCAGAAAAGAGACACATATACACATAATTACTTCTAATAGTAATAGGTGGCAGCAACTGTCTGTGTTGTTAACATGCAGATAAAGCTAGAAAGCGGCAGGAAAAGACATGGGACTTGTATAGATGGCATACTCATCTCTTTTGAAATGTAATTGCAATAGAAGAGTACACTTGGAAGCCACATGCATGAACCTGCATATGACAGAAAAGGACAAGAGTTATATGACAGTAAGAAGACCAAAAATAACCTAACTTATTAGTACGTTGATATTTACGAAGTGCCTTTTGTTTAAGAAAATATTAATTTTCCGGAATATGCTGAAAGACTGAATTAAGTACCTGGTGACTTAAAGTTAATAAACGAGGGGGACAAGTCATATTCAGGCTCACTATCTACCCAGGTATGAACATCCTCTGTAACCATGGAGCTCGTGGGGGACAAGTCATATTCAGAATCAGCAACCGCGTCGCAGCATCTATGCTTAGGCTCAGGGAGTCCCAAATCTTCAGCAACTCCAGGGAGTATTCATCTAATGGGTTATGAACAAATTCAGAAGAAAACCATGTATAGTACATAAGGCTATCAAAATTAAAAATTTCGTCAATAATTTGCCGAATTATAACTTGGTACCACTTTTGAAAGCGAAATTTCTGGAAAATAATGTAATGTTCAATACCAACAGAAAACTAATCTTAAACAAAGCAGTTAATTGTACTTGATTTAGTCCGCTAACACATAGGACGGTTTCAAGTAGTTTTGAAGAGAAGATTCCATGAGAATAAAGGTTCCCGAAGGATAGTGAATGGCGTTTTTGTAAATAGGGAATAGGGAAAAATAAGTCAAGCGGTGGTGGGGGAGGATACAAGAATTGGGAATGATGAATGCTACTGAATGACAAACATAAATAGGAATTGTCGGATTAACCACCAAACACTCGTGTATAAATTGGTAAAAGCATAGTCATTAAGCTAAAATGTCGTCCATCGAAACAATAGAAGTAACTTACATGAGAAAAAGAAAAAAAATCAAAACATTAGTTTGCAGGCAATGTAGAAATGATGTCCATATTTACCTGCAAAAATTAATAAACTATGACGCATATATTTATTTTGGAGTTTATGCAGTTAACGATCAGATAATACCAGACTCGGATTGACGTTTTCAATGTTAATAAGTAGTAGTCAAAGGAAATCTATCTTTGTTCATGCATAAATTTTTTTTAACACAATTATATACATGTACTTACCTTAAACTTAATGTACAGAATGATGTAGTAAGATCTCCTTTAAACTGACGGTGTCAATGATAAAAAGTGCAGTCGTAGAGAATGTAATTTGTGGTAAGATGTGAAACAAATAGGATCTTTAAAGGCGAGAGGAAAAAGATTTGAGTTATTCTTAGTTATTATATGAATAGTATAGGGAAAATTGCAATAAGTACATGCAACAAAGAAACAATTTCAGAGTAATCTTACAAAACATCAGCAGAAAAGAGACACATATACACATAATTACTTCTAATAGTAATAGGTGGCAGCAACTGTCTGTGTTGTTAACATGCAGATAAAGCTAGAAAGCGGCAGGAAAAGACATGGGACTTGTATAGATGGCATACTCATCTTTTGAAATGTAATTGCAACAGAAGAGTACACTTGGAAGCCACATGCATGAACCTGCATATGACAGAAAAGGACAAGAGTTATATGACAGTAAGAAGACCAAAAATAACCTAACTTATTAGTACGTTGATATTTACGAAGTGCCTTTTGTTTAAGAAAATATTAATTTTTCGGAATATGCTGAAAGACTGAATTAAGTACCTGGTAACTCAAAGTTAATAAACGAGGGGGACAAGTCATATTCAGGCTCACTATCTACCCAGGTATGAACATCCTCTGTAACCATGGAGCTCGTGGGGGACAAGTCATATTCAGAATCAGCAACCGCGTCGCAGCATTTATGCTTAGGCTTAGGGAGTCCCAAATCTTCAGCAACTCCAGGGAGTATTCATCTAATGGGTTATCAACAAATTCAGAAGAAAACCATGTATAGTACATAAGGCTATCAAAATTAAAAATTTCGTCAATAATTTGCCGAATTATAACTTGGTAACACTTTTGAAAGCGAAATTTCTGGAAAATAATGTAATGTTCAATACCAACAGAAAACTAACTCTAAACAAAGCAGTCAATTGTACTTGATTTAGTCCGCTAACACATAGGACGGTTTCAAGTACTTGTGAAGAGAAGATTCCATGAGAATAAAGGTTCCCGAAGGATAGGGAATGACGTTTTTGTAAATAGGGAATAGGGAAAAATAAGTCAAGCGGTGGTGGGGGAGGATACAAGAATTGGGAATGATGAATGCTACTGAATGGCAAACATAAATAGGAATTGTCGGATTAACCACCAAACACTCGTGTATAAATTGGTAAAAGCATAGTCATTAAACTAAAATGTCGTCCATCGAAACAATAGATGTAACTTACATGAGAAAAAGAAAAAAAATCAAAACATTAGTTTGCAGGCAATGTAGAAATGATGTCCATATTAACCTGCAAAAATTAATAAACTAGGACGCATATATTTATTTTGGAGTTTATGCAGTTAACGATCAGATAATACCAGACTTGGATTGACGTTTTCAATGTTAATAAGTAGTAGTCAAAGGAAATCTATCTTTGTTCATGCATAAATTTTTTTTAACACAATTATATACATGTACTTACCTTAAACTTAATGTACAGAATCATGTAGTAAGATCTCCTTTAAACTGACGGTGTCAATGATAAAAAGTGCAGTCGTAGAGAATGTAATTTGTGGTAAGATGTGAAACAAATAGGATCTTTAAAGGCGAGAGGAAAAAGATTTGAGTTATTCTTAGTTATTATATGAATAGTATAGGGAAAATTCCAATAAGTACATGCAACAAAGAAACAATTTTAGAGTAATCTTACAAAACATCAGCAGAAAAGAGACACATATACACATAATTACTTCTAATAGTAATAGGTGGCAGCAACTGTCTGTGTTGTTAACATGCAGATAAAGCTAGAAAGCGGCAGGAAATAACATGGGATTTGTATAGATGGCATACTCATCTCTTTTGAAATGTAATTGCAACAGAAGAGTATACTTGGAAGCCACATGCATGAACCTGCATATGACAGAAAAGGACAAGAGTTATATGACAGTAAGAAGACCAAAAATAACCTAACTTATTAGTACTAAGATATTTACGAAGTGCCTTTTGTTTAAGAAAATATTAATTTTTCGGAATATGCTGAAAGACTGAATTAAGTACCTGGTAACTCAAAGTTAATAAACGAGGGGAACAAGTCATATTCAGGCTCATTATCTACCCAGGCATGAACATCCTCTGTAACCATGGAGCTCGTGGGGGACAAGTCATATCCAGAATCAGCAACCGCGTCGCAGCATTTATGCTTAGGCTCAGGGAGCCCCAAATCTTCAGCAACTCCAGGGAGTATTCATCTAGTGGGTTATGAACAAATTTAGAAGAAAACCATGTATAGTACATAAGGCTATAAAAATTAAAAATTTCGTCAATAATTTGCCGAATTATAACTTGGTACCACTTTTGAAAGCGAAATTTCTGGAAAATAATGTAATGTTCAATACCAACAGAAAACTAACTCTAAACAAAGCAGTCAATTGTACTTGATTTAGTCCGCTAACACATAGGACGGTTTCAAGTAGTTGTGAAGAGAAGATTCCATGAGAATAAAGGTTCCCGAAGGATAGGGAATGGCGTTTTTGTAAATAGGGAATAGGGAAAAATAAGTCAAGCGGTGGTGGGGGAGGATACAAGAATTGGGAATGATGAATGCTACTGAATGGCAAACATAAATAGGAATTGTCGGATTAACCACCAAACACTCGTGTATAAATTGGTAAAAGCATAGTCATTAAGCTAAAATGTCGTCCATCGAAACAATAGAAGTAACTTACATGAGAAAAAGAAAAAAAATCAAAACATTAGTTTGCAGGCAATGTAGAAATGATGTCCATATTAACCTGCAAAAAGTAATAAACTATGACGCATATATTTATTTTGGAGTTTATGCAGTTAACGATCAGATAATACCAGACTCGGATTGACGTTTTCAATGTTAATAAGTAGTAGTCAAAGGAAATCTATCTTTGTTCATGCATAAATTTTTTTTAACACAATTATATACATGTACTTACCTTAAACTTAATGTACAGAATGATGTAGTAAGATCTTCTTTAAACTGACGGTGTCAATGATAAAAAGTGCAGTCGTAGAGAATGTAATTTGTGGTAAGATGTGAAACAAATAGGATCTTTAAAGGCGAGAGGAAAAAGATTTGAGTTATTCTTAGTTATTATATGAATAGTATAGGGAAAATTCCAATAAGTACATGCAACAAAGAAACAATTTCAGAGTAATCTTACAAAACATCAGCAGAAAAGAGACACATATACACATAATTACTTCTAATAGTAATAGGTGGCAGCAACTGTCTGTGTTGTTAACATGCAGATAAAGCTAGAAAGCGGCAGGAAAAGACATGGGACTTGTATAGATGGCATACTCATCCTTTTTGAAATGTAATTGCAACAGAAGAGTACACTTGGAAGCCACATGCATGAACCTGCATATGACAGAAAAGGACAAGAGTTATATGACAGTAAGAAGACCAAAAATAACCTAATTTATTAGTACGTTGATATTTACGAAGTGCCTTTTGTTTAAGAAAATATTAATTTTCCGGAATATGCTGAAAGACTGAATTAAGTACCTGGTAACTCAAAGTTAATAAACGAGGGGGACAAGTCATATTCAGGATCACTATCTACCCAGTTATGAACATCCTCTGTAACCATGGAGCTCGTGGGGGACAAGTCATATACAGAATCAGCAACCGCGTCGCAGCATTTATGCTTAGGCTCAGGGAGTCCCAAATCTTCAGCAACTCCAGGGAGTATTCATCTAATGGGTTATCAACAAATTCAGAAGAAAACCATGTATAGTACATAAGGCTATCAAAATTAAAAATTTCGTCAATAATTTGCCGAATTATAACTTGGTACCACTTTTGAAAGCGAAATTTCTGGAAAATAATGTAATCTCAATACCAACAGAAAAGTAACCTTAAACAAAGCAGTTAATTGTACTTGATTTAGTCCGTTAACACATAAGACGGTTTCAAGTAGTTGTGAAGAGAAGAATCCATGAGAATAAAGGTTCCCGAAGGATAGTGAATGGCGTTTTTGTAAATAGGGAATAGGGAAAAATAAGTCAAGCAGTGGTGGGGGAGGATACAAGAATTGGGAATGATGAATGCTACTGAATGACAAACATAAATAGGAACTGTCGGATTAACCACCAAATACTCGTGTATAAATTGGTAAAAGCATAGTCATTAAGCTAAAATGTCGTCTATCGAAACAATAGAAGTAACTTACGAGAGAAAAAGAAAAAAAATCAAAACATTAGTTTGCAGGCAATGTAGAAATGATGTCCATATTAACCTGCAAAAATTAATAAACTATGACGCATATATTTATTTTGGAGTTTATGCAGTTAACGATCAGATAATACCAGACTCGGATTGGCGTTTTTAGTGTTAATAAGTAGTAGTCCAAGAAAATCTATCTTTGTTCATGCATAAATTTTTTTTAACACAATTATATACATGTACTTACCTTAAACTTAATGTACAGAATGATGTAGTAAGATCTCCTTTAAACTGACAGTGTCAATGATAAAAAGTGCAGTCGTAGAGAATGTAATTTGTGGTAAGATGTGAAACAAATAGGATATTTAAAGGCGAGAGGATAAAGATTTGAGTTATTCTTATTTATTATATGTATTAGAAATTGAGAGGGGAGAGTTTCATAAAGGAAATCGTTGTATTATCGAGCTGTCATTGTCATTAGAATACATGGATATATATATATAATAAACCATAATACTCTAAATCCTAGACGATAACCGTCGGCCTAAACCCTAATCCTCTAACATCCCCCCTCAAACTCATGGTAATTTGCTAAAATTTCCATGAGTTTGCACAAAATATAAAATAAAAATCTTCGATCTTCATCTTCTTCATCTTCATTAATGTTCTTCGTCTACGCAAGGTTGGTAAAAGAAACGAGTATAAGACTCGTTAGAAAGATCCCTTCGAACAAGAACGTTGAGTTTTTTGAACTTGTCGAATATTATATAATTTGTTAGGAACACTAATCGGACCTAAACAAATTTCGGTAAAACGGAAAATAATCCAGAAGTTTCGAGATTTGGAGAACGTTAAGCTTTTCGAACTCCAAATAAATTAGTTTAAGTACCACCTTGAACAAAGTAAAAGACAATTAATCAAATTACGAAGGAAAGGGAAGAAATTATTTCTTTGTTTATGGATTTGTTTTGACACAAGGTCGTTGGAGAATCTGACAATTTCGATTAACGGAAAAACATCCGTTTAAAGATTGAATGGCAAACACATAAATCAGAACCACCATTGATATAAAGTGACATCATCAAATTGATGGCACATTACGTGCCATTAAAAATTGGATGATTATCAATTCTATTTTTTTTTTTTTGGATTGAAGATCATTTACTACAAAGTCCTGCCGGTGGGTACCATAGATTATAACCCACCGGCAAGAAAGCGGAAGCGATTTTTTTTTTAGAGTCCTCAAGAAAGAGGCTCTGATACCATATTAAAAATTGAGAGGGGAGAGTTTCATAAAGGAAATCGTTGTATTATCGAGTTGTCATTGTCATTTGAATACATAGATAGATAGATATATATATATATATGTATATATATATATATATATATATATATATACATATATATATATTATATATTATCCTATACATATATATATATATATATATATATATCTCTTTATATTCCTAGTATATCTATATATATCTCTGTCATATATATATATCTATGTGGGTCTCTATATCTCTATCTCTCTCTTCTCTCGCTCTCTCTGTCTCTCTTCTCCTCTCTCTCTCTCTCTGCTCCCCCTCCTCTGTTCTCCCCCCTCCCGCTCCCCGTCGGCACTCCCCCCTCACCCTCTCCCTCCCCCCTCCCCCCTCCTGGTCCGTGCTCCCCTCTCCCTGCGTTTTGCCCCCCCTCTCCCCTCCCCCTCTTCGCTCTGCAGCTTCGGCATCGTCATGAAGGGGTTCTTCTTTCTTTCGTCTACGCAAGGTTGGTAAAAGAAACGAGTATAAGACTCGCTAGAAAGATCCCTTCGAACAAGAACGTTGAGTTTTTCGAACTTGTCGAATATTATATAATTTGTTAGGAACACTAATCGGACCTAAACAAATTTCGGTAAAACAAAAAATAATCCAGAAGTTTCGAGATTTGGAGAACGTTAAGCTTTTCGAACTCCAAATAAATTAATTTAAGTACCACCTTGAACAAAGTAAAAGACAATTAATCAAATTACGAAGGAAAGGGAAGAAATTATTTCTTTGTTTGTGGATTTGTTTTGACACAAGGTCGTTGGAGAATCTGACAATTTCGATTAACGGAAAAACATCCGTTTAAAGATTGAATGGCAAAGACATAAATCGAAACCACCATTGATATAAAGTTACATCATCAAATTGATGGCACATTACGTGCCATTAAAAATTGGATGATTATCAATTCTAATTTTTCTTTTTTTTTTGGATTGAAGATCATTTACTACAAAGTCCTGCCGGTGGGTACCATAGATTATAACCGACCGGCAAGAAAGCGGAAGCGATTTATTTTAGAGTCCTCAAGAAAGAGGCTCTGATACCATATTAGAAATTGAGAGGGGAGAGTTTCATAAAGGAAATCGTTGTATTATCGAGTTGTCATTGTCATTAGAATACATGGATATATATATATATATATATATATATATATATATATATATATATATATATATATATATATATATATATATATATATATATATATATGTATATATATGTATATATATATATATGTATATATGTATATATATGTATATATATATATATGTATATATATATATATGTATATATATATACATATATATACATATATATATATATATATATACATATTTATAGATTTAGGATCCGGTGCAAACGATCACTCGGTGCAAAAAGTGGAAACACACTACCGCAAATTATTCACGCAAGACATTACCCACTAGATTATAATATTATATACACATGACATATTAATTACTAACCCACTAATAAACTACACAGTACCCGAACCCCACATCTCACTCATCCTCAAATACCATCATCGTCATAATTCAGCCATCACCAGTTACGGACGACACCGTGTTCTCGCACAGACCACCATCACCACTTATCGGTGACCCCGAGCCCACTGTCGTGACCCTTATTCCCAATCCCACCACCGCAACCCATCAAACGTCGCCCAAAATTTATAAAATCCCACTTGCCTTCTGCCGGAGGTCCGACGATATCCTCACCGGTAGCAGTAAGATTGCACTGGCACCATCATTGTTGTCAATCAAATTGACGATCCGCAGCACCGTCAAACTATTTTGCACCTTAAGCAATCTCCTCATCGTCATCATGGCTTTGTCCGTCATGATTATCAGATTCATCACTAGTGGAGCTAGAAAGTTAGTGTAAATGGTTTAAATATTGATGTACCTGAGATCAATTTTAATGTATCTAATGACTATTTTTGTGTATCTAGCCACTGTCTTAATGTACATTAAGATAGATACGCAAAACTAATTATTAGGTACATCAAAATTGGGTTGAGTTACATAAATAAGATAAACTAATTTTGATTGATTGCCGCCGCCGCCGATGTAGGATGGGGAATGTTCATCCGGTCGCCGGAAAAGCTAAACAGGACGGCGAAATTCATCTTGAATTAAGCCTGAATGTTGCGCAACAAAATGAAGCATTGCCGGTCAGCTCTTCGTTGTTGCCGGTGGTCGGAGGCCATCGAAGGTGTTCATGAAGATGGTTGGGAGTAGTGGTGTTTGGTGAGGGTACTTAAATGCGTTGATGATGTGGGTGAGTTAAATAAATGGGCTTTGTTTAGTGAAATTGAAAATGACAGTGCCGTAGATATTAAATGAATAACTAATGAGTGTTCGTTTCCACTTTTTGCACCGAGTGGTCGTTTCCACCGGATCTTGACTCTATATATATATATATATATATATATATATATAGAGGCAAGTTATAATGAGTCCACCTCCATAATTGAGTCCTTAAGTCCTAATACTAACCATTAGATTAAATGAAATGGATGGTTGTGATTAAATTAGAGATTTTTGTAATTAAATAGTGAAATTAGATATTAATTACATGCAGTCTACTTTTTGTACTCCCAATACTGACAAATTCACAATAATTAGAATCTCATTGATTAGTGTTATACGTGAAAACAAAAAAATGCTTCATCTTCTCCTTTTTTTTCCCCGACTCACTCATTCTTTTCCATTTGATGAAACCATTTTCCATTTAATGCTTCAATTTTTTCCATTTAATCAACCTACTTCTCTCTCTAAAGTTAAACATCCTTATCTTTTTTTTCTCTCAACTGAAGGCCGTCTTTCGTAGCCTTATATTTCATCACAAAGGAGCTGTTATGGCTGACATGCATATTATACTGCTCAACAATGGTAATTTTTTGATTCTTAATTAAGATTTGTTATATTGTTTTTTTTTTTACAATATAATCGTTTTATTGTTGACGAAACTGTGTGGGTAATTATTTTTATGGTTTCATTTTTTAAGTTTGTGTATGGGTTACCAGGTTTAAATTTTTGCATCATGAACGATTATTATTAACTGGATAAATTTGATGATGAATGAATGTAGGTATAGATGATGATAAATTTCTTTTTGTATAAGCAACTGGTTGAAGTTGTACATGAATAAATTAGTTGCAGTAGTATGGATCATATAATGACGTCGGTTTAATTTCCTTGTTTGCTATAGACTAAAGTTTCATATAGAATAAAGTTTCATAATTTGTAGTTAGAGTTTCATAAATAGTAGTTAGAGTTACAGTTTCATAAATAGTAAGAGTTTCATAAATAGTACTTAGAGTTATATCCTTTATTGATTAAAGTTACGTGAAGATAAATTATAGTTACATAAGTCACTGTTGAAATGAAATGTCAGTCTAGTTCAAATTTCAGAAATTTCAGTTGCAAAAATTCAAAGTTTCATTATAAAATGTTAGAGTTACATGTATATGTCTAAAAGTTACCTTTAAAGTTTCATTTAGACTAAAGTTTCGTAATTTGTAGTTAGAGTTTAATAATTAGTAGTTAGAGTTACAGCCTTTATTGATTAAAGTTACGTGAAGATGAATTATAGTTACGTAAGTCACCGTTGAAATGAAAAGTCAGACTAGTTCAAGTTACAAAAATAAAAAGTTTCATTATAAAATGTTAAAGTTACATGTACAGGTTTTAAGTTAAAAAAAAACTTTAAAGTTTCATATAGACTAAAGTTTCATAATTTGTAGTTAGAGTTTCATAATCAGTAGTTAACACACAGTTCTATCCTTGTTTATCCTAAAGTTTCATAAATAGTAGTTAGGGTTTCATAATTTGTAGTTAGAGTTTCATAAACAGTAATTAGAGTTACAGTTTAGACGACTCAACAGCAGTCAACAACACACTTCTATCCTTGATTATCTAAAGTTTCAGTTACAGGTGACGATAATACAGCATCAACTGAAGGTGAGGAGGGATTTTGTAGAAAGGTGGAGGAGGAATTCAAACGTCCTCCACAAAATGTTGACGATGAAGAGGAAGAAGAAGAGGAAGAGGAAGAGGAGGAAGAAGAGGAAAATGAAGATGATGAGTTAGAGGATTAGATAAATGTTTTTATTTTATTTTTGGGATGTTTTAGTTTAGTACAAGGAAGAATTAGAATTGTAATTCAGTATGTACTTGTTTAAGTTTAATTCAGGAAATACTTTTTAAAGTCCCATTTTTATTGATTAGTGTTTTACATCATTGTGTTATAGTTACAGTCTTTGATTGCATCATTGTGTTATAGTTTAATTCTAAAGAAGACGCTTCTTTACTAAAGTTGCATAATATCGTGCTAAAGTTTCATACCAAATGAATTAAAGTTACACAGTTTCATATAAACCAAAGTTGCATAATATCGTGCTAAAGTTTCATACGAAATGAATTAAAGTTACACAGTTTCATAGTAACTAAAGTTGCATAATATCGTGCTAAAGTTTCATACCAAATGAATTAAAGTTACACAACTTACTGTTGAAGTTAAAATGCTATACTGGTTAGATGTCTGGTAATATTATAACATTCCAAGATGATTGACTACAGTTCAAATATAAGGGCATGAAGTTTCACACTCTACGCGATAGAGTTCCATTAAGCAGTTTCATATTGAAGTTAGAAAGCTATACTTGTTAGAGTTTCATTAATCAGTTTCAAAGTTCCATAATATCGAACTAAAGTTACATAATTTCCTATTGAAGTTACTAGATTGAAATTTAAAGATTTCCAATTTACAACAGATTCACAACCTACTCTTAGAGTTTCGTTAATTTCCTACTGTTAGGTACATGTTTTAGTCTCAAATCAAGAAGCCCACCAAAACCAATGCGCTTCACCGCTTCCCGCTGAGCATGGTTAAGCTGAGAGATCAATTTCAGAAGCCTACCAGGTCGACATTTGACAAATATAGATGGGGTACGATCAACGCTAACTTCTACGCCATCACCTTCACCAGCCATCTGATAGGTAAGACACAAAAATCAAAGTTTCATTATAATGTGTTAAAGTTACACAAGTATACAGATGCACTGAACAGGTTTAATGTTACAAAAAAACTTTAAAGTTTCATGTAGGACACAACTTCAAATTCATAAAAACATTCAACAACAGTTTCATAAATAATAAATAGAGTTACGGAATATCTAGACTAAAGTTTCAACAATTGTAGTTAGAGTTTCATAAAAACTAGTTAGAGTTTCATAAATTGTAGTTAGAGTTTCATAAATTGTAGTTAGAGTTTCATAGAAACTAGTTAGAGTTTCATAATAAATAGAGTTACAGAATATCTAGACTAAAGTTTCATAAATTGTAGTTAGAGTTTCATAAAAACAAGTTAGAGTTTCATAAAAACATTCAACAACAGTTTCATAAATAATAATTAGAGTTACAGACTATATAGACTAAAGTTTCATAAATTGTAGTTAGAGTTTCATAAAGACTAGTTAGAGTTACAGTATACAAGACACAACATCAGTCAACAACACACTTCTTTCCTTGATGAACTAAGGTTTCATAAATAGTAGTTAGAGTTACAATATACATGCTTAAAGTTACAAGCAGACATCTATTTGCTTAAGTTACAATATACATGCTTACAGTTACAAAAAAAACCTTTAAAGTTTCATGTAGGACACAACACAACTTCAAATTCATAAAAACATTCAAAATTATAATGTGGACTACAGAATTCAGTTACAATACACAAATCTAGAGTTACACTAAACATGTTTAAAGTTACAAATAACAAACTTTAAAGTTTCATGTACAATTACAAATATATCGGGCAATTAAATTACAAGTAATGCAATTGGGAGAAACACAAAAAAAGGGAGAAACGCATTATACAGTAAATTTGATAAACTTCTGAGAAAATGGCGACACAGCTTCAACTTATTAAAATTCAAAAATGGCAAAATAAATTAAACGAACAATGATAAAACCACACGAAACAAATTCAACTTGGTTAATAAAAAGAAAAATAATGCAAAACTACAATATGGATAAATAGGGATGAATGTACCGGAGATTAAGGATGAAGATAGCAAGTTGAACTCTCTATAATGGATAAATATGGATGAATTATGGATGAAAATGGAGTAAGGATGATAAATATGGATGAGTTATGGATGAAAATGGAGTAAGGATGAAGATGGAGTAAGGAAGACGAATAGTTTGAAGAGAAAATCAGAAAAATGAGAAGAGGAGGAGAGATAAGTGGGAAAATGTGTTTTCAGAGAGAGAATGTCAAACGTGGGAACATGTGTATTTGCATGATTAATGATTGTGCATGAGAAACAGTAGAGTATAATATTTTGGGATTAAATCTCAGCCATCCATACTCAAAGATCCAAGGGTGTATATATAATAGGACTCAAGGACTCAATTATACTAATGGGACTCATTTGAACCCACCTCTATATATATATATATATATATATATATATATATATATATATATATATATATATATATATATGATAAACCATAATACTCTAAACCCTAGACGATAACCAACGGCCTAAACCCT
Source organism: Heliosperma pusillum (assembly GCA_022085475.1). NCBI lineage: Eukaryota > Viridiplantae > Streptophyta > Magnoliopsida > Caryophyllales > Caryophyllaceae > Heliosperma > Heliosperma pusillum. The sequence continues at coordinate 12,014 of JAIUZE010045494.1, read as the reverse complement.
AATCCTCTAACAATATGAATAGTATAGAGAAAATTCCAATAAGTACATGCAACAAAGAAACAATTTCAGAGCAATCTTACAAAACATCAGCATAAAAGAGACACATATACACATAATTACTTCTAATAGTAATAGGTGGCACCAACTGTCTGTGTTGTTAACATGCAGATAAAGCTAGAAAGCGGCAGGAAAAGACATGGGACTTGTATAGATGGCATACTCATCTCTTTTGAAATGTAATTGCAATAGAAGAGTACACTTGAAAGCCACATGCATGAACCTGCATATGAAAGAAAAGGACAAGAGTTATATGACAATAAGAAGACCAAAAATAACCTAATTTATTAGTACATTGATATTTACGAAGTGCCTTTTGTTTAAGAAAATATTAATTTTCCGGAATATGCTGAAAAACTGAATTAAGTACCTGGTAACTCAAAGTTAATAAACGAGGGGGACAAGTCATATTCAGGCTCACTATCTACCCAGGTATGAACATTCTCTGTAACCATGGAGCTCGTGGGGGACAAGTCATATTCAGAATCAGCAACCGCGTCGCAGCATTTATGCTTAGGCTCAGGGAGTCCCAAATCTTCAGCAACTCCAGGGAGTATTCATCTAATGGGTTATGAACAAATTCAGAAGAAAACCATGTATAGTACATAAGGCTATAAAAATTAAAAATTTCGTCAATAATTTGCCGAATTATAACTTGGTACCACTTTTGAAAGCGAAATTTCTGGAAAATAATGTAATGTTCAATACCAACAGAAAACTAACCTTAAACAAAGCAGTTAATTGCACTTGATTTAGTCCGCTAACACATAGGACGGTTTCAAGTAGTTGTGAAGAGAAGATTCCATGAGAATAAAGGTTCCCGAAGGATAGTGAATGGCGTTTTTGTAAATAGGGAATAGGGAAAAATAAGTCAAGCGGTGGTGGGGGAGGATACAAGAATTGGGAATGATGAATGCTACTGAATGGCAAACATAAATAGGAACTGTCGGATTAACCACCAAACACTCGTGTATAAATTGGTAAAAGCATAGTCATTAAGCTAAAATGTCGTCCATCGAAACAATAGAAGTAACTTACATGAGAAAAAGAAAAAAAATCAAAACATTAGTTTGCAGGCAATGTAGAAATGATGTCCATATATATTAACCTGCAAAAATTAATAAACTATGACGCATATATTTATTTTGGAGTTTATGCAGTTAACGATCAGATAATACCAGACTCGGATTGACGTTTTCAGTGTTAATAAGTAGTTGTCCAAGGAAATCTATCTTTGTTCATGCATAAAACTTTTTTAACACAATTATATACATGTACTTACCTTAAACTTAATGTACAGAATGATGTAGTAAGATCTCCTTTAAACTAACGGTGTCAATGATAAAAAGTGCAGTCGTAGAGAATGTAATTTGTGGTAAGATGTGAAACAAATAGGATATTTAAAGGCGAGAGGAAAAAGATTTGAGTTATTCTTAGTTATTATATGAATAGTATAGGGAAAATTCCAATAAGTACATGCAACAAAGAAACAATTTCAGAGTAATCTTACAAAACATCAGCAGAAAAGAGACACATATACACATAATTACTTCTAATAGTAATAGGTGGCACCAACTGTCTGTGTTGTTAACATGCAGATAAAGCTAGAATGCGGCAGGAAAAGACATGGGACTTGTATAGATGGCATACTCATCTCTTTTGAAATGTAATTGCAACAGAAGAGTACACTTGGAAGCCACATGCATGAACCTGCATATGACAGAAAAGGACAAGAGTTATATGACTGTAAGAAGACCAAAAATAACCTAACTTATTAGTACGTTGATATTTACGAAGTGCCTTTTGTTTAAGAAAATATTAATTTTCCGGAATATGCTGAAAGACTGAATTAAGTACCTGGTAACTCAAAGTTAATAAACGAGGGGGACAAGTCATATTCAGGCTCACTATCTACCCAGGTATGAACATCCTCTGTAACCATGGAGCTCGTGAGGGACAAGTCATATTCAGAATCAGCAACCGCGTCGCAGCATTTATGCTTAGGCTCAGGGAGTCCCAAATCTTCAGCAACTACAGGGAGTATTCATCTAATGGGTTATGCACAAATTTAGAAGAAAACCATGTATAGTACATAAGGCTATCAAAATTAAAAATTTCGTCAATAATTTGCCGAATTATAACTTGGTACCACTTTTGAAAGCGAAATTTCTGGAAAATAATGTAATGTTCAATACCAACAGAAAACTAACCTTAAACAAAGCAGTTAATTGTACTTGATTTAGTCCGCTAACACATAGGACGGTTTCAAGTAGTTGTGAAGAGAAGAATCCATGAGAATAAAGGTTCCCGAAGGATAGTGAATGGCGTTTTTGTAAATAGGGAATAGGGAAAAATAAGTCAAGCGGTGGTGGGGGAGGATACAAGAATTGGGAATGATGAATGCTACTGAATGGCGTTTGTAGATAGTGACGTCATAGAAGGACAGAAGCATTGTCAATATATTGTCACCAGCCCATCCTCTTTTATTATAAGAAGATATTAGTCTCTGTATGCAAACAGAAGGATTTTTTGGTACGTAAAACCAAATTTGAGAGATTCACCCATATAATCTCTTGTCTAATCTCCTTTGAAAGGTAATAAATTTTAATACTTCATAAGTTTTGTTCTATAATTTTAGTGTGTCGGAAACAAGAGTGTGTATACTTGTAGGCTTACCCACTAGGAAATCGTGTAACCCGGGCCACATATTGGGTCGATTATTCTTGGAGGAAAGTGACTCAGTTACGATTCTACATAGATATCCAAGTGTATATTTTCTATTTCCGTTCTTGTATTTAGTCATTGTAATTTGTTGTAGTTCGTCTCAAATTGTAATTTGTATATTCGTCATTGTTGTAACCCATAAAATCTAACAAGAACAACATATAGGTACCTAAATATGAATTAATATACAGGCGCCCATCTTGTTTTCATTCAATTTAGCAACCCTAAACCTCATTATTTGCCTTACCTCTCTTTCCATTATGTTACGTAATTGTTAATTCTCGCGCACCTATTTACTCAATTCCGCATATTTTGCCCTAATGTTCCATAAGTCTCCTTTGTCTTAAAAGATAATTAAAAGGAGCCATGTCGTGATAATTAAAAAAGCAACCCTAAACCTCACCCGATAATGATGGGACAAACATGTTTAACATATATCGTGATTTATATCATTTCGTAGGTCGTCTAACAAACGATAACTCAAACACTTGTGTCAACCCCGAGACGTCATCTACTTGCCAACACGGTCGCTTGTACATCAAGTAAAGTCAATTCGGAGTCCAAGTCAAAACCCGTCTCCATTTCCAGAAACCCGTGTCGTATCAAGACGAGTTATTCTGGAAACCGTCATGATATTTTTATTCAAATTAGAGTTGAAAAACATTATGATAACAATGCAAGCAATTCGAATACTATTCAATATCAAAACGTACAAGTCATGTCTAAAGGCTCTATAGAACCAATCATCCAAGTGACTAACAAGTCCTGGCTTATGATACAAAACAATGTACCTGACTCGATGACAACAAAGCCACAATCCTATGTTAAAACTCAAAATTGGTAATTTACTAATTGCCTGTATAAACATGTTTGATCGTTAACCAAACAAGGGACGCTATTCCATTTCAAGTAGGTCAAACAAACCTACCCGATTATTAATAATGTTCCCAAGATATACTAATTATGTTTTTATTAATTACACATGTTTGAGTTTTTTTTGGTCTAACGAAGAGCGTACTTTGTCGCATTCCAATAAAGAGGAAAGGGGATTTGAAACTGGGACCTATTGTCCACAATACCTCCGTCTTAACTACTAGACTAAGACAGACACATGCTTGAGCTATTAGTTATTTTAAGTTCCCTTGATTTAGGTATATGTAAGTCTAACCATTCAAGTTGTAGCCAAATGTTCAAGATGCATATATATGGAGTATATAGTTTAAATTATATAATGTCATACTACCTTCGTTCTGATCATTTATCATTTATTTAGTTTTAATTAAAATGCCCCTCACCCGTACTTCCATTCCCCCTAAAACTGCGGTTAATCATCGCTTTTGGAAGTTGAATGTCTTGACTGAGAAGGCAAAGATGAAGGCAAAGAGGACAGCAAATCCAGCAACAATAGCAGCAACTTCTCCAAGGAAATCATGATGGAATCCAAAGTAGCTCATGATGAACTCTTCTACTCTCATGTTGTCGGGATTATCGACGAGTATCTCCTGTATGTCCCCAAATTGAGAGACAACTAACCCGTACAAGGTCCATGCGACTGGGCAAATGTAGTAGTACCATCTCCACCATATGGGTATTTTCTGTTTTATTACCAAGAACAATAACATTATATTTAGCAACTCAACTTTCCCTGCACAATAATATCAACGCCGAACTTAATGTTGTAATGAATAATGAGAGTGTGTGAAAAAGGGATTACCGGTTTGGGTATAACTGTATAAGGTATCCAGAAAACAGGTTCCAAATGCCATAAAAGGCGGAAGCAATGATGGCGGCAACATGGTGGTTGGGTGTGATGGCTACGGTCATCATACCGTAGTAAGTGAAATAACAAAGGGTGAAGAACATAAAGAACAAGTACCATAAGAACTTTGCTGCTGTCCATTCAAACCCTATCATCGCATATACTATCACCCCATATACTAATGCTTGCACAAAGATGTATGGTATCTCAATCAATGCCTGTAAAACAAACACAAATTGTTTATGTTCTTAGCATTAAGAGTGAGACTGGTGAAATCGTCTCCTTCCGGAGTTTCCTACATAATGTTTCGGCAATTAAGAGTAAGTGCAAGTTACCTGAGCAAAAGCGTAAGGTAGAGCTGAGTACATTCCTGCAGCTTTTTCTCTATAGAAGACTGTTCTTTCTATAGCAACTATTGGTTGAACTGACGATGCATTTTGCACACCGATAAATAACACAGCAGCGTACATAGAACCCATTGCATTGAATAGATCTTGTGATTTTCTACTGAATATAGAGAAAATAATAATTCAGCATACAATTTCCACTAGTAAATATTAGAGATTTAAAATTTATTAATAATTTAAATCCAAAATGAATATAAGGAGTACTAATTATCGTTGACCAGGATTTCTGGTGTCGGAACATACGTTTTGCCTTCAAGTTGCCAAAAGATAGTCCCAAACATTATAGCAATGGCGGTGGTAAATAAAAATCTGACAGCGGTGTACATAGGATTACGCCAATATGACCAGTTCTGTTTCCACAAACAAGCCATAGTTTGTACTTTGAAAGGTTGGGAATATTGAGTTTTGAAATGAAGGTCTTTTGAACCAGGTTGAGGTGTTCCTAACTCTTGGATCAGCTCTTTATTTCTCCTGTAGCCAAAAGTACTTGACATCAGGCACGAGTCTCATGCTCGTCATACTATTATATTTTTGTACTTAATCCGTTGGTTAATAATGCTTGGTCGATATGGAATTTGAAATTTGAAATTACGAGTAATATATTTGATAGAAATACCTATACAGATCTGAATTCTTGTATAAATTTGCAAAATCTACACTGAGAGCTAGCTCTTGGGCTGGTGTCGAGACCTCCAACATCCAAGTTGCTGGATTGTAACCATCAGTGATTTTATGTACTCCTTGAATACTCTGTAGCAAGCATATAAATCACATAAATGCAAGAATTCAAGTGCAAAGTGTAGTTAAATTGAGCATAAAAATCACAAGTTAACCTCAAAGTAATTGATGAGATCACAAGAATGATGTCCTAATGGCCCAACATATATTTCTTGCCCTCCTCTCTTCATCAAAAATAGCTGCAACAATCATAGTAAAACTCAATAATTTACTTTTAAATGTTATGAATGTCAAATAAAGATCCCTTTTAAAATTAAATGCGATAAATTTTTACCTCATCGAAAGCCTCAAATATGTCGATGCTAGGTTGGTGAATGGTACACACAACAGTTCTTCCTGTATCAACTGTGTTTCTGACAGTCCTCATCACTATAGCTGCAGCTCTTGCGTCAAGCCCCGAAGTTGGTTCATCCATGAAAATGATTGACGGGTTTGCAACTAACTCGACTGCTATTGTAAGCCTTTTCCTTTGTTCGGTTGACAAACCACTCACACCAGGCAACCCTACTAGTGCTCCCCTCAACGGAGCTAGCTCAACTAGCTCCATCACCTCCTCCACAAACATCTGTTTGGAAAAAAAGTAAGCGTAAGTGTAACATTTTGTTAAGACACTAAGTACAAACTTTTACATGCAAGGGATGCGACCGAAAGTGACATCATGAACATCAATTGTAAAATAGTACTCCCTTCGTCCCAACAATTTGTTTGCCTTTATTTAAAATACCCCTCACAAGGGCGGAGGGATTATTTAGAGTTCAAACACTTATAAAACTGATATGATAACCTTTGAGTCGTCTCATAGATGAGACGGTCTCATGAAGAAGTAGTTAGATCTACATAGTTATAGAGAGAAATATATACGAACCTCTCTTGTTTGAGGATTCACATCAGAGGATAAACGCAACCAGGCAGAGTATACCAGAGATTCATAGACTGTGACATAGGGAGAGTGGATATCATTCTGCTCACAATATCCTGAAATTCTAGCAAATGTTTCTTGCTTCTTAGGATACCCCGAAATTTTAATGTCTCCTTCGATGTACCCTCCGGTTTTCCTACCAGCAAGGACATCCATGAGCGTTGTTTTACCAGCGCCACTGACTCCCATTAGAGCAGTAAGAACTCCTGGCCTAAATGCTCCACTAACACCTTTAAGTAGCTCTAGCTTGTCTTCCATTACACCTTGTACTTTCATTTCCTGGTTTTAAGAGTAATCACTAGAGTTTAATGTATATACAATGACTCATGTACGAGATATCCTCACAAGTAAGACTAATCCAAATCGTTGCAAATTCTATATTAAATTATACTCCGTATTTTTGTAAGAAGTTGGTTACATATGTAAAAACATCTTATATATATGAACTTTTGTGATTTATAGAAGGATCATATCATTTGAGCCTCAATCACCTTTGGCATGTCGACTGAATACCGTACTTCATCAAAGGTAATTAAATGTTGCTCAAAAGGAAGAATCATTCCTTTTCGCTTAATGTCTTGTGCTGCTTGAACAATAATTTTGCCTCCATTTCCTACATAAATTATCAGGTCACAGAAAATCTCCTTTATTGAGAAATAAATAAGCCTGACTGCAACATTATTGAAGCGCAAATAAAAAAATAAAACCATGATCAACATCACAAAGAGTTCCGTGTATGACGAATTTAGGGGGTGAGTACCATTCGTGTTGTTTATCTTATCATCATCTTCATCATTTGGAATTGCTTGAGCAGTCTTGAATGCTGCATATGTATAAAATGCAATGTTAGTCTGATGTCGACATTACCTAATGCCTGAAGAGAAGCTCTCCTACAATGAGTATGCATGTCAAATGTACGCAACCTTACTTTTATGCTGAAAACATACACGAAGGCCGCTTGCAAATGACACAGAATGATAATTACTAGAATTGTCATTGAATTTGGTTAGAGTTAGAAGGCGACATACGACTGAGTAAAGCAAGAGAAAGAGTGTAAACAATGTTGAAGAGAAAAGTAAATCCGAGTAATGCGCCTGCTCCTATCCAATACCAATACGCGTGAGTGAAAAACCCTCGACCCTTTAGGATTGCCACTCCTAATGTTTCATTTTGCCCGGAGGAATCTGCGGCGCACACGAGCAAATGTAAGCCAAACTCTAAAACAACCACTGAATCCTCAAATGGTATGGAATTGACTGATATGAATAATTTTACGAAGTTTAAATAAGAAGTACAATAGAAATTTAAAAGCCGAGAAAAGGAAAAACATAATAGTGACACCGAGAAACATACTTTGCTCCAACTGTGCCCAAGGAATTCATTGACAACCACAGCATTCTGAGCATACATCATTGGTGATGCCCAATATCCCCATATCCACCATTTCTTTATGTTATCTGTTGATAAAAAAAAATGCACGCTATAGGAACAATGCTGTACGATTTTAGTCTTTTGCACAAAACTGCTAGATCTTACCCTTTGAGAGAACGAAACCACCCAATACAAAGAGTCCGAGCAAAGCACATGATCCAAATGTGTTTGAGACGACCATAGTCCTCCCTAGTGATGCAATTGTCTTAAATAAACCAGAAGCCATTTGGTTTACAAGTACTAGTATGAGGTAATACTTGAACATCCTACAAGAAATATATTCACTATTGTCAAATATTGCAGGAGATGACTCTTAACTCATACAGATAATTATAGAAAAATAGTGGAAGTCGACGAAATCTAAAAGAAGAGAAGAAATGCCCTATGATCGTAAAATTGAAAAGGTCACTCTTGATCGATTTGACGATAACACAACTACACAAGAATCTGAAATCCTAAAACAAAGTTAGTTACCTTCCAACATTGGAATCAAATCCGATGACATAGTAAGTTAAGGACACCAGAATTGTAACTTCAACAAAGGTAATGGGAACCTTAAGGATCCAATTAGGTAAAGTATATGCCCAGGAGGGAAAGAAGAGGAGGTCGTGATGCTTATAGAATACAGGAAGTTTGCCTACTGTCATCGATATCTCTGACATTCCATGGAACATACATAGCAGCACCCCAAAAAATAGTGCACCAGAGAATAATGAGCCATCTGTTATGGTGTCCTTGTGCATCTTGGTTCGAAAGAACACCGTCATTATTATACAAGACAAGACAGTGAGCTGATAAGCACAAATATAAACATAGGATTAGTACTTTCATCATAAAATCATTCTGAAAGCTACGCTTCTTAGAATCTTAGACTCGGGTGCAAGCTCATTCATACATACTTGAGTGAGCTTGAAGATGTAAACAAAGGAGTTCCGCTTCATCAATAATAATTCTCTATCAAAGCAAGCTTTGAGATATTCATTGTACCGACACCATACTTTTGAGTAGTTAGGGCAGCAGGATGGCTTTTGGTCCTGTCAAATGTAACTAAAAGCTCTTGATTGAGCTTCCTTCCGACATGAAAACACTTGAATGCTTCAGCGAATTCCTTCGAAGTAATGAAATGATATGGCACATCTCTTCTTTGCCAGTATTGCTCCTGGTCTTTTTTAGACGTCACCTGTTTATAAAAATATTGGTTCATTTATATTCTCCTATCCTCAATTACTGTAGAAATAAGACGGTCTTATGCTCTTACCCGCGAGATTGAAATAATTTAGGAGTTAGTCGTATAAGGACAATGGAGGGCCTCAATATTTCTCACGTTTTTAGTTCTTTCGTAAAACTCTGTTTTTCGTTCACCTTTTCCCTAATCTATGGCGAAAACTAGAGGCACCAGAATCTTGGAAAATGAGGATGATTCACTTAAGTCGCCGGAGCATACTTTGATGGGTGATGTGCTTAGTGCTAAGCCTACTCTTAAAATTGTGCAAGATTTAGTTCAAAGTAATTGGGGAAACATTGTTGTTCTTCACAATTTCTTGTAGTTTAATACTTTATTTAAACAAGGATGAATTCCCTTATTCTACAACAATGGACTCTTTCTTGTTAGTGATTTTGATCCCAAGTCATTTAAGTACATTCGGGTTTTCAAGTTAAAGTCGGTTCTTGAGCTCGTAAAGGATATAATGTGAGTCGGGAATACGGAGTGTATACTCATATAACCGTATATGGAGTTCATGGTTGTAATGAATAAAGAAGTGATGAGTTTATTGTATATTATATCGACTCGTTGTTTGTGTTGAGTTTTATACTCGGTTTTCTAAGTGTTTTGCGTAAATAAAACAAGAGACTTATAACCCCGATCGGGGTGGCCTAACCCCGATAGGGGTTGGGTGTCTGAAATTCTCTGATTATTTAATTGTACCTAGAATTATAAAACCCCGATCGGGGTTGTAGTGTTCAAGGTATATGTTCTGTTTTTCCGTGCGCATTTCACTTGTGTTGTTTGGGTTTCATTTGAAACCCAACGACGGTAGTTTTGGGTGTTATCCCATGCATTTATCCATTGAATAATATATATTTATATTATGTATCTTATCACATAAATTCTTATATATATATGTGAGAGGATTGAATGAAAGAAATCACTTTTACTTCACTTTCATTTTTCTGATTTTGACAAAAAATAAATAAAAGAAAACTCTCTTGTTATTTGATCTTTGTTCTTGCCTTAAGACAAAGTTGTAATCGTCTTATCCTCAAGGGATTTCGTTATACCCAAAGGCTTGTAGGGTCGAAATACTCTAAGGAAATCGCATTCTTGCGTGATTCGATTGGGTTATAAACCCCGTCTTATAGTTTTGTATTTTTCATTTCAATTTTAGTGCCTTTGTAATTACTAGTTTGTAATTGTATTTTAGTTTTTATTTACTACAAAGACTACAACATTCTTAGAGTATTTTCTGCATTTGAAATGGAATCGATAAGAGACATGACTTCCAAGTTCGGGAAACTTGACAAGTTTGAAGGTGTTAATTTTTCGAAGGTGGCAAAAGAAAATGCACTTCCTTCTCACTGCTTTGAAGGTTGTGTATGTTCTAAGTACTCCCATGCCGGAGATAATGGGAGATTAAACACTTGCGGAGATTCAACGCAAGCGGAACAAGTGGGAAAACGATGACTACATATGCCGTGGTCACATCCTTAATGGTATGTCCGATTCTTTATTTGATATTTATCAAAATGTTGAGTCCGCTAGAGACTTGTGGAACCAACTTGAGTCAAAATACATGGATGAGGATGCTTCTAGTAAGCAGTTCCTTGTCGGTAATTTTATGAATTATCGTATGGTCGATACTCGACCGGTGATGGAACAATACAATGAATTGCTCCGGATTTTGGGGCAATTCGTTCAACATAAAATGGAGATGGATGAGTCTATCTCGGTGTGACACCCTCGAATTTGCGGAAAGATAAACAAGTAATTTAAATAAATAAAAGATGAGAATACGTTTTTAATAGGTTCACTTTAGTGAAAATCGGTAAAATTTAAAACCGGAACCTACCATTAAATATATTCATCATAACAAAGGTGTCTTAAAGAAAAAGGTTCATAACAAAAAGGAAATAATATTATACATAAGAAGTATCTAAAACGGGAGACATATCTCCCTAATAAATACGGAAATAAAAGAGTGTATTAAATAATACAATCCTAAGAACCGAATATATGTCCAAGGTAATACTTCACTCGCTAGCTCGTCAATGTACCCAAGCTTTGCATCACAAACCTGCCAACCGCATTAAATGTAAACACGGAAGCCACAGTCAGTGGGGAGTAACTCCGAGTTCTCCCAGCCACGAAATGTCGAGTTTAATAAAACATGAATAACATAAAAGAGATGTATATGGAAAATACAAAACCTTAACATATACGATATGCTTTTCATGTTATGAAACAAATACCTAACATATAATCTAGCATATGAAGGCTATCATGTGAATCCGATAATAAACTATAACACGAGGTAGGGAAGCTGGTATGCTAGCTCAGAGGTTACCGTTAACATGGCCATGATACACTCAAACCCTAATCAAACAGAATATCATGTGAATCAGTTAACATCCGGTAATCCAAACTCTATCAACCTTAGCCGGCTTGCATCTCACCTTCTAAGATTCATAGAATCATACAAACATGAAAGACCAATACGTCTACAAACAGGCATAAGTTCCTAGTACCGTCAATAGTCGACTTCTGTAACTCGAGGCTATACCACAAGGTAGGAAAACATCCTATTCCTAGACTGATCAGACCTAGCGACAACAGCTATTCCATTCCCCGTCTCATGACATAACCGTACACAAGAAACTCTGCTAGGCGACCCCCTAAGCAGATATGGCTAGTACTTAAGCTGGCTCCCTTCCCAAAGCGGAACTCGTAGGATGCCATGCCCCGACTTGGGGATAAGCCCCC